>JAAGNO010000554.1:19580-46978 GCA_033439905.1 Ceryle rudis | reverse complement strand
CCAGCCTGACGGCCCCAGGGGACCGAGGTGTCAGCCCGTCCCGCTCAGTCCCATCCCGCTGCTCTCCCGAGCGTGGCCGGAGGACGTTTTCCACAGGGAGGGAGAGGGGCACTGGAAGAGCATCGCGAACTTACCGTCAGCACCTCAACCCGGAGCGAGGCCTTGGGTCTTCTCCATTCACCTCCTTTATGCATCTAACTCTTGACAGCTCGTCCAAAAAATCCAGAAAATGAAGGAGATCAGGGGTGCAGGATCAGAGCCTTTACTTAAGGTCCTTACAAATCTTATGCCAAACAACTTGGCACCCTTGAGATCTGTCCTGATATGTTGGCTGTCTGAAAAACGGCTGTGGGTTTGTAACCATTCTGAGATATCAAAAAGGTTTTGAAGACTGTTCTCCTAAAAAATATCCATTTTTTGTCTTAAATGTATCAACGAACACTAACCTTCAGTCACCGAAGCTACATCATTAGTAAAACCAAGAGGACGACATCAGAGGGACTGAGTGTACATGGGAAAGTACAAGGGCAAATACAGATAGGGCATGAAAACATTTTCACATGCTCTTTTTTTGTTTGTTATTGGTGGCTATTGCGGCTAATAAGTGTTATTCCTAACAGGTTATTTTTGCAAAACAAACCTCAGTAAGTTCAGATTAGAATGCGAGAACATACAACGTGCAAATGAATGTCTTCGTAAACCTCAGGGATTTTGACATGCTTGAAATATTTAAAAATAAATATTTCATATAAATTAAATAAAAATGTGTCTTCATTATTTATTTTATTAAGCAAAACCAGAGCCTGTACAGAATGGCCTTAAAGCTCAGCTCTTTCCTGAAGCCTTTTATTGCCAGCTTTGCCCTGAAGACCTCACTTGTTCTTTGCTCTCATATGCATTTGAACTATTAGCCTTTGTGTTGTATATGAGTCAAGATAGGACCTCCCTGGCGCAGCAGCCTTGTACTTCATGCATTTGCAAAGTGGTAGGGATACTCACGGTGCATTATAAGAAAGAAGATTGAGAGGATGCTACTCCCAGGTGCAATACAGTCACACAACTGATCCTGTGTGCTAGGAGGAATGGGCTGATGTTTACATACTTTATGTCAGGAAAATAGGGTGTTCCTAGATTTCACAGTTTTCAGATATATGTAATACACACAACCTTCAGCAGCTGCTTCTCAACATCACTACATAAGCTTTTGTGATTTTGATGACATTTTGTATTAAGCTTATGTATTCAATTGCTCATTAACCATTTATTTAATCATGACAATATTTGCAGGTATGTTAGAGTAATTACCTGAGTAATGCATATATGAAGCAGAGCTTTCTTGGTTAGAAAGAGTTGAAAGCCACAGAATGAATAAACCATGGCTCAGAGTTCAGGAAGCATGGACGTGGAGAGCTGGAGTCCAATCCCCATTAGTATGCTGAATTTCTGACTGGTAGCTACATTTCAGCTGTGGGCCCTGAGGACATCTCCAGTGAGTACAGTTTTACTAAGCCCTTTAAACAGCCCTGTAGTTTTTAATTACGACTTTGTGCCTGCTGAAGAACAGCAAATTTATGGCTGTGACTAGGTAGCAAATAAAGCATGACAGATGTTAAAAGGTGTAGTGTTCGATACCTAATGTTACATGATAGCTGGTGAAACCTGGTGTTTAACAGTATCTAAGAACATCAGGTTCTTCTCAAATTCTGGGCAAGACTAGGAAAATTGTGATTTCATGTATGTCACTTATTAAAGAAAAGAGGCAGTAAATTGATTCAATTAATCTGTGGTAAAATACAAACTGTTTTGAGCAGAGCTTTCAAAAGCAAGTCAGAGTGAGCTAGCTTTCTAAAAACACCCTGCTAAATGATAGAGTAGAAAAAGACCAGCTTTCTCTGCCCAGAAGGAGCTATCTCATCACACTTCTTTGTTTTCTTGCTTCTCTTTTTACGTTGCCTCTCTCCAGACAGGTTTCTTCTAAACTTTCTCTTAAAAGTGTAGCAAACTCCCTGTAAACAGGCTCGGTTTGTCACAGCCAAATTCAATTTTCTGTATGCTTTGCCCTAGGTCAGCAGATGAAATAAGCAATACTGACCAGAGGCTCCTTAACCATTCAAACTATTTCTAGGTAGGACTTCTGTCAGCTCACATTAGATGAAAGTACATCCATCGACAGCATTGTTCTACTAGAAGAGTCCTGAAGCCTAAACAGGATGTTAGGCTTGTGTACTTCACTACACTGTCATCCATCCTCATTTTTACCTTTTTATTCCCTTTTCACCTTACAGAAATTCAACAGTCTTTAAGCTTTAAGCACCCCTTCATGCTCTTAAGTCCTTTCTGTAAAATACAGTATAATTCTCACTCATCTTTGTCTGATGATCTTGTTAGCAAAGTAATTCTGCCGTAACATTATGACTTGGAATTTTCAAACATGATTAATTATTTTGGGTGCCCAAACCTATGCACAGAGCCACCTTTCAGGGACAGTTGAAGAAACATCTTAAAATCACTGACCTCAAGTCAGGCACCAAGTGTCTCTGGCAGTGAACAGCATCACAGTCAGGACTGAACATTTTTGGTTGTGATTCATTTAGCTGAGTGGGCCTAAACTGTCATGATGAAATTAAAACCTTTCAGAGTTTGTCATCAAACTCAAGTGTGACAGATAGAGCCTTACCATAGGACCATCCCACCTGCCTAACAACTCCGTATCTGGACTCTTACATTACACTGCATATTTCTGGGAAAAAGTACATGGAAATGGGTGGGTTTTTCACAGGTAACTGATAATTAGTGCATTTAGATTGGGGTAGGGTATGGGAGGCACATGCACAGGACTATACAGGTTTGATACTGGTGGGGAAGAAGGGGGGTTTTCTACTTGAGTACCTCTGCCAGTACTGAGGGCTGGAAGAGGAAAAGGGAAGGACAGTACGGTGGTTCAGGCACACACAGCACATGCCCTAGGCCACAAGCTGCCCTCATTTGGTAATGAAGGAAGCAAGGAAGTTTCAGCAGAAATTTTATGGACACTACAGTGTGGGAGGTAGCTGGAAGTTCAGGCGTGGAAGCAGTAAGTAGAGAATTCCCATCCAATTCCCCTCCTTTTGTCAGAACTAGCCACATGGCTGGAAAAACAGCCTGAGGGATACTGGGTGACAGATCTGGAAGGATAGGAGGAAGTTGTGGAGTTTCTATACATTCTCTTTTTTGCTGTACAAAGTGTAATTTCCTGAGAAGACCTGCTGAGTCTTCTGCAAATACCTGCAAGGCACGGGGAGAAAATGCTAGGTGCATTGATGATTTTTTTTTCAATATCAAATTTTATGTAATTACAGTTCTACAAGGTTTTGATTTTAAAAGAAAAAAAAGTGCTTCGTAATTCAACTAAGCATATAACGAGAAAAGGGGAGAAACCAAGTTTAGATTTAAGTCCCATGCTCTGATCCATGGAAACAGAGTCTTTTGCTTGTGTGCTTCCAGTCTTACCACAACAAAATGAACCAAGGTATGCCATGTTAAAGTGTAAACATTAATATTCAGGAACAATTTTCTGGACCCTGAGAATGACTTCAGAAGAGCTATTAGGCAGGGAGGCTGTAGTCTGCCCCAAAAATAGAATAAACTCTTATAATGTATGTAATATGATTCTAACAGTGGCATTAAGGCACTGAAAAGCGAGTTTTAATAGTATAGCAGTGTGATTGCATAATTAATACACTCTGTCTATACTGTTGCTGAAATATACTTTGAACATTGTTTATCTTGCACACCTATATTCCTTTATTGTCAAAAATATTTTGCATGATAATCCATAACACTACAGGAAGTGCATTTGGGGATCCATAGAAGACTCAGAAAAGATCATAGGATGTCTTTGAGTCTTATTTTATCACTACTGTTGCAATTTCTGGTGTTTTTTCCAATTCTGTCTTTTCAGTAATTGATTTTTTTTTTAGTAAAAATAAATTCTTAAATAGCCAATGTCTTCTGCTCATAGTTGCAAGGGACAAAAAGAAAACGGGGGGGGGGGGAGGGAATTTGAGTATTAAAATATTCAGAAGATCCATAGACTTTATTATGGTTTATTTCATATGATAGAAAATTGGGGAAGGGAAGCAAATGAGTAAATAAGATCTGTACATGTCTGAGGTGGACAGCAGTGTATACAAATGTCTGTCCTGGTATAAACATATCCTGGTTAATGGTGGGAGGTTGGGAGAAATCAGGCATAGATTAAAAAGAGACATTCATGTTGGGTATAAGGAAAACTTTTCTCACCAGATGGACAGTCATGGATCAGAGCAGGTTGGTTGTTCAGAGAGGTTTTGCAGTCACCATCCTTGGTGATTTCCAAGCCCCAACTGAATGAAGCCCTGAGCAACCTACTCTGATCTCACACCTGACCTTTCTTGGAGCAGAAGGTTGGGCTGGAGACCTCCTGAGGTCCCTCCCACCCTGAACCATCCTGTGATCTTACGAACACTTTTAGCTACCCTGGGCTAGCACTGCTATCTAATTCAGTAGTTTACCTTCCTGCTCTCTACTGCTATCATTAGCCTCAAATCGCCTTCCTTTTTACTGAGAACTAACCTGGCACAAAGCCCGTTGCACGTTACCCCCACCAGTTACCTACATTCTCATTCCCTGGTGACTGCCCAAACAGACATGCAGCACAGAGAATTGGGCAGTATGAGGTGGGAACACAAGCAAGGGTAGTGTCACCAATGTATAACTTGGCTGTTCCAGTAACAGCCCCAGATGAGTTTGTACTGGAGACCTGAGAGTAATGAAGGAGATTTATAGTTTCCTGAAAAATGCCTGGGTCCATTTTTTAAGAGAAAAGTAAAACACTGAGTGCCTTCTGTGCTCTTGGTTGGCTGACCCTTACCATGTGAGTATCTTCATAGAAAATGAAGGAGCCATACCTAATAGAGGATGTATATGTAAACAGAGCTATAGAAACAGTCTACCATAGCAGGTCCATGTGACCAGTTGGCAAAGAGTTGAGTAGCTTGTTTAAACAATTCTGACTGCTGCTATTATTTGCTGAACAGCAACTTGATGTGGGCTGGAACAATTCAGTGCTCTCAGTAACCTGAAAGCACAGAATCAGAGAGTCATTGCAGCTGGAAGGCAGCTCTAGGGATCATCAGTTTGTCACCATTGCCTTGTTTCTTTTCACTGGGCACTGCTGAGAAGAGTGTGTGTCCACCTTCCATACTCCCCCCAGCAGGTATCTATACACATTGACAAGATGTCCTTCAAGCCTTTAGTCTACAAGCTAAACAGACCCAGCTTTCTCAGCCTCTCCTTGTATGACAGATACTCTGATTCCTTAATTATCTTCATGTCCTTTTGATGGACACACTCCAATATGTCCATGTTCACCAGCCTGTCCAGGTTCCTCTGAATGGCAGCACAACCATCCAGTGTATCAGCCACTCCTCCCAGTTCTGTATTATCAACACACTGCTGGGGATGCATACTGTCCCATCGTCCCAGAAGATCATTAATGAAGATGACAGAACAGCACTGGCCCCCGTATGAACCCCTGGGGTACACCATTAAGGTCTGGCTTCCAAATGAACTTTGTGCTGCTAATCACAACCCTTTGAGCCCAGTATATCAGCCCATGTTCGATCCACCTCACTAAGCGCTTATTTAGTCTGCATGTCATCAGTTTTTGTTAGGTCTTATGGGACACAGTGTTGAAAGCCAGTCATTTCATCATAGAATCATAGAATGGTTTGGGCCAGAAGAGGCCTCTAAAGGTCATCCAGTCCGACCCCCCTGCAGTGAGCAGGACCATCCTCAACCAGATCAGGTTGCTCAGAGCCCCATCGAGCCTCTCTTTGAATATATCATAGAACACCATCAGGTTAGTCAGACTCCATTTCCTCTGTGTAAATCCATTTTGACCATGGATTCCATTCCAATGGCATTCCTATCCTATATATGGGGAACGGTTTCCAGGTTTAGTTGCTCCATCATCTTCACAGTGATCAAGATGAGGCTGACTGATTTATAGTTCTCCAGATCTTCCTTGCCCTTCTTCAAGGTAGGAGTGACACCTGGTCGGTTCCAGTCACCAGGGATCTTCCCAAATTACCATGAATTTTCAAAGATAATTTGGATTCATCTTGCCATGGTGTCAGCCAGATCCCTCAGCATTTTTTGGGTGCAACCCATAAGATCCCATGGGTTTGTAGATGTCCAGTTTGTTTAAATGTTCCTTAACCTGATCTTGATCCACCAAGGGTATTTCTTCCTTGCTCCAGATTTTCCCACTGCTCCCAGAGGCCTGGGATTCCTGAAGGCTGGTCTTACCAGTAAAGATGAAGTATAGGTGACATCAAGTGACTTGGCTTTTTTCCATTTCCTTTGGCAGTAGGGCCCCTGCCCCATTCAGTGATAGGCCCACATTTTCCCCAGTCTTCCCACTGACACAGATGTAGAAGCCCTTCTTTTTGCCCTTCATGTCACTCACCAAATACATGCCCAGGTGGGCTTTGGCTTTCCTAGCACCACCTCTGCACACTTGGTCAGTGTCTCTGTATTCCTCCTGGTTATAACAGTGTTCTTTGATGTTTTGAGGATCCTGGACCATGTCTGCTGTGGAGCTGTCAGTTCTGCTTATGCAAGGTCTTTATTTTGGTAATTCTACACTGTTTTTTACTGGCTGAGCATTCAAACCATTCCTGCTACACTCACACATTAGACATTGACTGATGTGCACACAGATGTTTGTACTGTGGAGCCTCAGTGTGCTCAGATTTAGGTAACAGGCATGCAGCTCTTCCTGATGAGCAGCTACAAACATTTAGACTTATGCAAAATAGATTTAAAATTCATATTTGTAGCTTTTGTTACAGGTGTAAATAACTTCTGAGAAACAAAGTATTAGGTAGCATCATCATAGCTAGATCATTATGCATCTCCCCAGAGATGCAGATGAACTCATCCAGTGTGGGACATGTGCATCTGTAAAGAGCCAATCTGGAGCATGATCTGTGTATGCACAGCAGGACTGCTACATCCCGAGCATAGCACATTCACAACCAGAACATTTAATTGGTACAATCACAGTGTCCCTATAATACCCGGGGAAAACTACTGGGCAACAGGAAAAAAAGACATATCTGGGGAGTTCTTGATGTACAGAAGCTCCAGCCATGGGGAATCTGGAACACAGAGCTTGAGATTTGACCTTTAGCAACAGTAAAGTTTGTTACTTGCCTCAGTGCCAGTAGGATGAAGCTATAAGTAATAATCAATACTGTGTAGACTTAAGTATAATGACATACCTAGTGTAATCCTTTGAAGGTCAGAGCTAAAAAAAATGCCATGTCTCCTACTTTAAAATTCTTTGTATGATGGATTTGAATGGAAGAAGTTGTGTTATTGCAGATAATAATAACTTGATAATGGTCAGAGTTGATAATGTCCTAGCATGGTGACCTTTACCTGCTTAGGAGTGACTCATAACAGTGTTGAAAAATTCAAGTGGTTAGTGGTGATTTGTGAGCATTTATTAAGGCAATCAGATAATTCCATTTAACATCACAGATGGCTTGTATTTTGTAAAGTGCTTTTATTTCAGTGCAATAAGATGACTCAGAAACTCAGTGGAATATTATGACTTCGATTTTTCATTGCCTCACACCTCATATAGTCAAATTCCCAGTGCAGAGAAGGTGTAGGTCCAGTATTGAAGGATTTGACACTTTTACTATGCAGACATCAACTGTTACCAGCAATGCAAAGCGTCACAGCCCTATTCCCTTTCTTATGCTACTTTTCCTCATCAGAGTTATAATTTGAGATCATTCATTCAGCATTACTTTATGTTTTCCCATTGTACTTTGTATGCTTTTACTACTCAGAGGGACAAGGGACTTTATAATGATCCAATAGAACATTAAATTGTCCCTGGCATCTGGGAAAGAACAGCTTTTCCACATTCCTAAAAGCCTTCCACTTATTTCTGCCCAGGCTGTTTTGTTTTGCTTTTGCACAGAAAGGGAATTCCACATGTATTCCAAGCACAAGAATTCAGAGCCCTGCTCCATATGGGCAAACATAACGTCTGCTATTTCTTGGCAGAGGAGCAGCAGCATAGGTCTGCTTCCTCTTGGCAGGGAGCAGGAAGGGTAGGATTCATCTCACTGAACTTTATCTATCAAACTGTCAAGCACTCAATAGGACTACATTTCCTAGAAGTCACCAAAGGGGGAAAAGCAGGATTCATTGAAGCTGCTCCTTGTCCTCTCTCCTGACAGCAGCAGTAGCCCAGATGACCAACGAGCTTAAACATATAACTCACAGGCGCCTAAGTTTACAAAGAGAAATCCTACTCTCCTTGTCTGCTTGCTTTACTTTCATTTGTCCTTGAACAGAAATGGTCACAAATAGCAAGCAGGTACATACTTCTGTGGACCCTCAGCCTTAAACCCAGGGTTATTTCCTAGGAAGCTTTTTTTTGCCACGATCGGAACTCAGGAGAGCTTAAGAGTCAGTGAAAACTACTGATATTGGCAACAGCATCATAAAACTATAGAAATTCTGCAATGAGGCATGGTTGTATGCCGAGCAACATCACTCCCAAAAGAGATTACCCAGAGAATCTGAACGACCACTCCACTGGAGTTAGGGTGAAGAACCAATAGATCTAGTCGCTGACATTTTCAGCACCACACGATGCTCTCCAGTACAGGCTAACGACAGGGCTTACGGCTTGGACAGACCTCAGCCCTGTACACTAAGGGACTAGAAGCACTGACAGGAGGCAAGGTTGTGAATTACAAACGGGCTGTAAGCACGCACAGGTTTTCTCTGTGCAGATGCATAGCTGGAGCTGCTGGTGCAGTGGGGATACATCAGCTGGAATGACAACAAGTAATTAACGGATCTATCCAGCCACTCTGCTAATCTAATCACTCAGTACTGCTAATCAAATCCCTCCAGTCACTGGAGTGGGGTTTCCCGAATGCCAACGCTCACTAAACCTTAGCTAAGCATAAGTGAAGTCATTCAGGTGTGTTAAACTAACGATTGCAAATGAAGACGAGCCTTGAGAGTGCTAGGTCCTCGGTTCCTACTTCCTTGCATCAGTCCAGGAAAGTGAATGGAGTTATTTTGGATCAGGTTGGGATAGAAGCAAGGGGAGAATCCAACTGCAGTATCTAGCACGGTTCAGTTGACCCCCAGCTCAGGAGAACAGAAATCTCTGTTCACACTGACTGAAGTGGCTGTATGTGTGACTTGCTGTCAGGGCCAAGGGTAAATAACAGGCTGCTCAGGGTAGGTGAATAACCCAAGCAATGCTCTGTGGTACCTACCTGATTGTTTTAGCAGTAGAAAAGACCAGTTTGGGGAAGAGCACATAGCTACATGCCCAGCTTAGGAACTACTGCTGTCTGGACAGGAATGGGGTTGTAAGAGGTGTTGGTTTCTGGGGAAGGAAGTGCACCTTTCCCACTGCAACCCAACAGCAGAAGCAGCAAGCCCAGCTCACCAAGGCTTTTCTGAGCTGTCACTCCAGCTGTCTGGGCCCTTGTCATGCTTCCCTGTGGCCAAAGAAGCCTGTTCGCTCTCTCGCTGTCTTTCTCTCCCCATGCCCAGAGAGGTTGTGGATGCCCCATCCTGGAAGTGTTCAAGGCCATGCTGGATGGGGCTTTGAGCAACTTCGTCTAGTGGAAAGTGTCTCTGCCCATGGCAGCAGGGTTGGAACTAGATGATCTTTAAGGTCTCTTAACCCAAGCCATTCTGTGGTTATGTGGAGGAGAACATGGTCTATCTGAGGACAGGGAGAAGAGGTTTCTTCAGTGTAGAATTGATAGTCAGATGAAGGAATGTTACAGAACATTGAATTCTTCCATTTCCATCTGTATGACCATAAAACAATACCATGACATTTTACTTTCTTAACCCAGCATTTTACAGTAACCCCAAAACGCCATTCCATTGCAAAGTTAGATTTTGCAAAGTTTTAAGTTATTTTGTGCTCATCATTGCAAGTGGCTTTGCCCATGCTGCTGAGAAGCCTTGAGAAAAAGAAGAGGGAAAAAGAGGGAAGTTATGGAAGGCAGCAGGGACAGAAAGCATCACAGGCTGAGTACATACGTGCCCTTGCAGACATTATGCAGCTGTACCAAACTGCATCCCCCGAGTGCCGTGCGTTGACACATTGCAATGGAGAAGCTCTGAAACACGCAGTAAGCCTGGAAATGCAAGTGGTGTTTGTGACACGGGTGTGTGGATGTTCCAACATCAATTCAGCTGTCTAAACACAAATGTCTGGTGCCCTTTGAGGTTCTTTCAGTGACATCTCTGACAGTCCTTGTGGTGGACTTTTCCATCACAGTCTGGCTTCCTACTGAGCATCAGGAGCTGGTGTGACTGTCCTCTGGGGCGGAAGCTACGCCCAGCAGTTGTGTACTTACCATTTGTTGTCCCAGCTGCATGAAAATGCCTGCCAGGAATAACAGCGACTGAGAAACAGCTCAGCCCTCTCCTCCTCAGCCCTGTGTGTAGGAGCCTTCAGCCCTGTCAGCCTGCACTCCACCCAGTGCTCATCACAGGGGAGCTGAAGGCTGCACTCATCCCAAACACCGGGGCAGTGCGATGCTTTCAGTGCGGTCATGCACCAGCAGACCCTGCTGGAGGTCACGGTGCACAGGGGCACAGTTCTGAGCCACAATCAGCTCCAGTGACTGTGTTCTGAGTACAGGTGTGCACAGCAGGAATGAACTGCGATCAGCCACAGGGATGCTATCGATTCAACCCACACAACTCAAGGGATTGTAGCCTGAGCTGGTGTGACTGGTGTGACTGCTGAGGGCAGTAAGCAACCATGCCCTGAGCCTAATGGCTTTCACAGCATTATTTCTCCAAGACAGCAGGCAAAAGTAGTCTTTTCCTTTGTCTTAACAGATATAAATATGTGCTTTCTTGTAAGATTCCTACTGTAGGCTATTTTTAAGAACATAAGTTGTAATGAGTTCATTATTTTTAACACACAGGAAGAAAACAAAGCGCAATCTCTCAGTAATGCTATTTTTTCCACTTTATTCCCTTTTTTCTGCTACTTTGAACACATCTTTTTTGCAAGCTTATAGCATAAGAAATCTGAGCTATTATGTGACAGAACTACAGATTCCAGATTTCACCTTTTTCCCCACAACAGTGAAAACAAAAAATTTTGTAATACACAACAGCCTTGTAAGGGTTTTAATGCTTCTCCTTTTTCCTCTCTACTTCTCCACAAAATCTTTTCAAAGAATTTTCTTTTAATTGAGTGTGGAAACCACCGACTTCTAATGGGAACTTACTGACACCTAATTGCCATCTGCCTCCTTCAGTTTCTCTTGTACAACTGCTTTATTTTTCCTTCATGCTCTGAACTGCTCCTCCTTTGCTGCTGCTGTTTGTACTCTGAGCAAATTCTTAAAGCTTCTCAGTGTAACTTTTAAGTCCTTTACTCTGTTTCACCTCTGCCTATTCCAGAACTACACACAAAGCCTTTAGCGCCAAATACTTTCTAGCTGCAGAATGTAGACACTTCCTACCACAACATGGATGATGTTTGTGGGTATGCCTGTTTTACAAGGGTCTTTTCTTATCTGATGACACCACAGCAGAAAGGCAAAGCAGTACATGGCAGTACGGTGTGAGGAAAGTACTGCAAGTCTCGTGAATGAAGAAATTCATTGTATCTTCTGCAAAAATAAATCTACCCTTTTGTTGAGAGCGCACACAAGGGTGTGCCTTTAATAAGGCCTCCAAATGAGCTCTCAGTACTGCTTCGTGGTGGTCTTCTTGCCCTGTGGTGAGTTCACCCCTTGTCAGAAGCAAGGAGCCTTTCACTGACTGAGGGCTGAACAGGTTCTTTCCAAAATGTTTGACAAGCCGCATCTTAACATGCCTCTTACTGTTATGCCATAAAAGGGTTTGTAGAAAGTCTCCAGTGAAGATATTTTTGCTTTCCTTCAGTTGATACTTTCTTTCAAAATTCTGCTGAGGTTTTGGGGTTCTCTGGTTTGCCAGAAGGTAAGCCTCCAGTGATACCCCTGCATTGTGCTTTTCTCCATTAAGTAGTTCAAATCCTAAAACAGTGAACTGTTATCCTTGGTCAGATGTTGATTATCTGAGATTTTCTTTCTGGCTAAAAACTGTAGAAAGAAAAGTGAACTATGGTAGCAGGTACAACTTGGGGTGTTACTGCTGTTTCTGAACATTTTCTACCAGGAGGAGAGCAGAGCAGCAGTTAAATTGTGCATAAGCTTATGGGCCCATCATGTCAGCTGTGCTGTGGTGAACAGTGTAAGTCAATCTGGAAGGGCAATCATTATCTTAGGAATTCTGTAAGTAATTAAATCGTCCCTATTAATTCAACCTAGTACATCCAATACATACTCCACTCTCAGGTTTTTCTTTTGAAAATGAGTTGAGGTTTAGCATGAGTCAATTGTACATCAATTTAATGAAATAACAAGATAGGGAGTACCTTACACTGCACAACTGCATTTGGGCCAAATTAATTTGCAATCTCAAATTAAGGTGCTTAGGATTTTTAGGCCATCTTGTTGCCAGAAAGCCGCTTAAGTTTTGTTGAACCAGATGTCATGAGGAATCTCTTTCAAATAATTGCACTAATCATTCCAGCATTCCCAACAATTACTTGTCATTGTGCAGACACCTAGTGAAGATAAGGACTGGTAAAACAGCTGCCCTGTGTTCAGTTTCTGAAGGGCTTTTTTTGTTAGTGAAGATCTGAATTTATGTCTGTAAATTCAAATTATCTCGTTGACCACTAGGCATTTTATATCTCTGCTCATTTGAATCCTTCTGTTGTTCAGGGAAGAAAGTAATCTGTATGCTGTTTGCATCTATTGCTTGAAGGTTAGTTTCTCTATTTTTATGTACAAGAGTCTTTCAAAAGCAATATACTGTCTCTTGGTTTTATTAAGTGTTCTTGCCTCAAATATAGTGGCCTTACTATTATCCCAAAGGGCTTAAGTAAGCAGAGCTCTGCTTGCTTACTTCATAGTCTGAGGCATCAGGAATCAGAGCCACAGCAGCACAAGATGAAATAAGGCGGGTGTGCTACTTATGATCCAGGACTTCACTGTTTCCTGTGGGTTTCTGCAACGTCTGCCCAGGCTTGAGATTCTCTGAAGTGGTGCTGATCTACACATCAAGCAGAGATAAGGATAAAGTTTCTTTAACAGCATGCAAGAAATAAGCCTATGAAATGAACAGTATGCCTGTCATTTTTCTGGCAGTTCTAAACTTTGATACCTGCAAGCTATTTCTTTGTACTGTCAAGATTAGATTCCGGTCCTGCTGGAAAAATTATATACCTAAGAAAAGATGACTTTCTCCATTAGAAGTGTCATGTGGCAAAGTCCTGATAAGTTGTTTCAGTATAAGATAAATATAAAAATATGAATAAAATAAAATATAAATCATTCAAGCAATAATGGATTTTGGATTAGTTGGATTAGTTATTGGAAAACATGTGCACCATTTCTGAGAAGCATTGAAACAATTGCCCAAAAAGGCTATGCAATTAGTTAGGTTAAAAATCTTGTCTATGGGCAAAGAAGAAACACACCTTTTATGAGAAGTCAAGAACTTACTGTTTCTACAATTGAAATCTTAATAGATTCAACCAAGGATGAGTATCAGCCCAGACTTAAGTATTGCAGAAAAAGAAAGAAAAATAAAAAAATCAATATTTTATACAGAAATGAAGTGTTAATATTATTAATAATAATACAGTTTAAATTGTTATATACACATTTCCCAGTTCTTACTCGTTTTCCTGGTGTTATGCTCACCCTTCTGCTGTCCTTCTGGGTCCTCGGATCCCTGGATTCAGACTGGTGTTTGCGGGGGATGTAATGGTGAAGCATTAGCATCTGGAATCCTTTGCCAGAAGGAGTATGGTGGTGATGAATTTTTCTTCCTCACTCTAGTATCTCCTAGACCATCATCCTTGTATATGTTTTCTCAAGCATTTTCATATATTGCTCTTTCTTGATTGGTCTGCAAGTCCGTGTTACATCCAAGTTTACTATATGTGGTGTATTTTACATATGTTAGATACTCATTCTTTTTTTTTACCTTGGTACCACTCAGTGTTTCACCTGCCACATTTGCAAACTCACCTGTGACCACAACTTGCCATAAAGCAGCAATGCAGAAAGCAGCAGGTTCTCCCAGAGCAGCAGTGCAGCATCACATTTATCCTGAGCAAGAGGGCTTGGAGCCTCTTTCCTGCATTCCAGCTTAGTACATGAGCAAAATGGGTCTTCTTCCGTGTTGAAAGATTGGTGTTATCTATTTTCAAATATAAGCATCTATTTTTCAAATGTTCATGAACTCAGCGTTTTCTCAGACTTTGGAGAATTGGTGCAGATGGATTTAAGATTTGCACTGATGTTCTTTTAGCTAAATCATTGGGCATCTTGACAGAAGGTAAATCCAAGTTTCACAGTGCTTGTTCTGGATGCATAAAAGTACTGACATCACATGGCTACAGCAACTGCATGACAGAAAGAGTCTGATGCCAAGCACACAGACGGGGGGCCTCCACAGCAGGGCAACATCAACTGCACCTTTTCAAGGCATGCTAGATTAATATCTTCCACCACATAAAATTGGAACTGCCTGGCTATCTCCTCCTTATAGATTATCTGATTTATATGTTCCATGGCAGCTATTAGGAAGCTACAGTAAAACATGAAGTAACATAGGCTTTGATCCTCCTGAAAAGGAGATTTGGCTCTCTGCAAGAATTTGTATGAGCCTAGACAACATCTACCTCCATCCTTTTGATCTGAAGGACACTGCTTGTTAGTGAAGGCAGCTCATCCTAATCACACTGATCTCATTTGCTCTTCTTTCACTTTCACACTCTTCCTCCAGAAAGGAGGAGAAGATGGAAATACCAGGAGTGTAGAACCGCAAAGCAGTTACTGGGCTGCAATATCTGTGGGAGGCATATGCCAGTAGGGGTGATGGAGTGTCTTTTCATCTTGCTGCTTGGAGAATGAAGGTGAAGTGGAAAAGGGGGAAGCATTTCTGTGAGTATTCTTGAACAATCGGAGGATGCAGACATTGTTTACTCATTGCTTAGCAGAGAGATGACAAAGGTCAAGAAATGCAGAGGTAGGACTGTAGAATTTGAGAGGAGGTGTGGCTGACTGGACAAGATTAGTTGGGGAACAGGAAAATATAAATCCCCTGTTTGACCTCTGGCAATTCTTTTTGCCAACACCTACGTTTACATTTACTGCTAGATTGTGACCAGCCCCTCAATGAGTTGCCACTGAGGAGCTGTGTGACATCACTGCATCAATATATGGTATTTTTAGTATGTTTGGATATAGCTCACTTTGTCAGCTATGCATCAAAAATCTAAGTCTGTTGGCCTTATCTAGAAATGACAGAGTTGGCTTTTCTGTTTTGTTTTTAAAGATGGCCATCTGTCTATCTCAAGCCTATTCAGAGTTCCCACAGGCAAAGTATTTTTAACTATTTCAATTATAGTTGCATCAACTGTTTTGTAATTATTGCCTTGTAGCTTTTGCCTGGCGTATCAACATCCTATTTTCCAGTCTCTTTTTAGAGAAATCATGATCTTGTTCCTGTCACCCAGAGGAAGAACCCTCCATGTTTTATTAGCTGAGAAACAAAACAAAGTGTTCATAAAACTATATTTTCAAGTGGTGCTTCTACCTACAGTTGTCTAAATATCCTGTCCAAGTAGAAGGTATAAGCACATTTCTTCCTCAGCAAACTCTCTCCTTTCTTTTAACTCAGTGAAAAGCGTACGTTTTATATTCACAGTCCCTGTGGATCTGATTAATTCTTATTTTCTCTGAACATTTAAACTAAGAAAATAGAATATAAATGAATTAAAGATAAGTCAGGTAAGATGACCTGAAGCTCATAGCCCTGATTCCACGTAATAAAATATTCTCAGTTAGGTAAGCAACCTGAGGATTTTATTTAGTGTTAATCACTTTTTATGTCTATATTTCTTTGTATCCTACACAGTGTTTTACACAAACGTTTAATAACTGCATTTAGTACCACATAATTGCATTCTGAAGTCACATGTGATTAAGTCATCCATCTCTGCCTCAGCAAATAGTACATTTTCCTACCTAGACCATATGAATTTGAAGACTGAAAGTCACCTGACACAACCTAGCATCTAATTTCCATTCCTCTTTCACTCAAGGCAATGCATACACAGTCTTAGTTAAGATAACACAGTTTTCAGGAAGGCTAATATCTCTTTCTCTAACTCTGTATAAAAATTGCATTGGGAATACTCCATAGCAACATTTGTAATGAGAGGTGAATTTTTGGAGTAGAAATAATTTTAATTACATTTGCTTTTCTCCAGAGACTCAGATTGTCCTGTCTTTGAAATAATCTAATATATTTTTCACCATAGGGCTCCGAATATATTTCACTATGTTATTAAGACCATTATTTAGTTTAATACTGCAGTAACTATGAGCTGGATTGGCCCATTTCCTGCAGAAGCTAATAAGATGCAGAATCAGGCAAGTATTCCAAGGCTGTTTTCACAGACTTCTCTGTAAATCTCCCCCTTTAGGCTTATAGATTTACATGAATATGGGATTGACAGAGCATATGACCTTCTGCTGATAAAAAGAAAGTAAGTAACTGTATGCTCCTGAATTCTCCAGCAAAAATCTGCATGGACTCCTAGAGAAAAGAAGTTCACATCCTTCTACTGTGGATAGAAGAAGACCTAATCTATAGAATAGGTGTTTGTAAAATCCAAGCATTGATTTACTGGAATAAATATTTATGAGCATAAAATATTACAGGAGGGCAGAGACACTGAATTTTGTCCAGCTGGTTGGTCCTGAAATACTGCCAACACATAATAGCAATTTCTAAGATAAGTAGGACTGGGACATCTGCCCTCTCAATTGTCCATCTCAATCAGAATAATGCCATGAGCATTGTGACCACTTCTGTTAACCTTTCTAATATTGTTTCTCTCACTAATCATAGCAACAAGTATCTGCATGGATATAGCCCATAGAAGCAATTAAAACCCGCCTTGCATTACAGAAGGGACAGAAGAATGAGCAATGCCTCAATTTCCCCAGACTACCAGTGTGACCCCAAATCTGAGAGTTGTTTTACCATTGAGGATGGGAACAGGATATACCAATAAATCATCTAAGCATTCAATTACACTAGAACCACCACCGTCTTCCACTTACATTCTCTAACTATTTTTAACACCCAGGGTTTCATAAAAATGTGAAATATTCTTCCTTCTCACTAATTCCACCTCAGAAGTTGAATTATATCTATCAAGGATAACAACTTTTCTTTTTCTGCTATTAAGTATGACCCTCATAAATAAATCCAAATAGGATATATAGAATGTCATGTATGTCATGTACATACAATGTAAATATGAGGCAAACAGTGACCCAACCTTCATAGTTTCTTGAAGTTATCAAATACCAAAGGCAAGTATCACAGGCTTCATTTTCCATCCTGAGACATTTTAGGTTGCCAAGCAGCAGTCCCCTGAACGTACCAGGTTCCATCTTAAAATAAGTTCAGACTCTGGATCTTATTACTTGGGGATCTTTAAAAGTCATCTCTCTTCAGAATAATCCCTAATATCTTCAACTTAAATACTAATTTGCTATAAAGTGTTGTAAGAAATGTTTAACTTTAACCTATCTAGACTGTATCTGCTGCATTACCTTTGTGTAGGAAATCACCGAATTTATAAAAAAAATAATATTAGATTAGTCCGTCATGAGCTTGAGAAAACCATGCTGCAATTCAGTCTACTTTCTATTGCGTCTCTGCCCTAGCTATTGCATTCCTCCAAAATGTGTTCTAAAATTTTGCAGAGAGTCAGTCACATAAAAAGGCCTAGTGTTGGTCCGAATCGAGTTTTTTTCCTCCTCTGAAGATAGGTACTGCATTGACAACCTTCCAGACAGCATTTACAGTTTCCCTACGTCCCTCTTGCTGGACTTGCCATTCCACATTCCAGTTCTTTTAATGGTCTGGGATAGGAATTTCCTACATCCTGGATTTTATTACATTAAAGAGTCTGTTTTGTTTCCATGATAGAAACTGGAAGCCCTAATGCTCTAACTTAATTACAGATTTGCATTTGTTAATATTGCAGTTTGTCATGAAGAACGCAACCTGTCCATAGTTATTTTTATAACCATTTTTTCTGCAAGACCTTCACATCCACAGAAACAGGGACTAAATCACCACGGCTTCCTGTTGATTCATTGATCATTTAGTAAATAAATCGTTATTCCACCCTGTTCAGACTTTTACTGATAGTAGTTTCCAGTCAATTGATGTTGAGAAATTCAAGAATTATATGACCATATACAATTTGCACTATTAGTTATCTCAGCTGTTGTTTTGTAAAGAGTATAATCCACAATGCTGTCAAAAGCAATTTTTGTAAGAATTCCCTTATACTGTATTTGTAGTATGTCCTTTACTGTAGTGATTTTTCCAAAGACATTCTGGTTTAACCATAACACTGCACCTTTAGGTGTTCAATAATTCTTACTGTTGACTTATACTGCGTTAAAGAATGAATTTATTAAAACTCCATGGAATTGATAATTCAGCCCCTCCTTGGGAGCAGTAGCAGTGGATTTCAATTCACAACATACAGAAGACACATATTTAGTTGTCAATAGTTCTCTGATCTCCACATTATGAACTCTGTCTGCTACTCTAAATATGTTTGTCCTTTAATATTTCCATGTAGGAGTAGGAAACATGATTTCAGATACTGTGCAACTTTCCCATAGCAGTTAATCCATCCCCCATTTTTTTCCCTTTGCCATCTCTTTGCTTACCTGAGTGATGTCCAGTCATCCAGCTGCAAAACACCCTGCAGTTCCTGACCTCTCAACCACATACTGGTGGGCCTCCCTCAGGGAAACAGGGAAGGACAATATTGACCTCCGGAAACACCAGTGTTTCACAAAGACTGGAAATGCTGATCACAAGATTAGCTCTAGCCTAAAACTACATCATCCGGAGCTGTTCGTATTCCTGAAGATGCCTCAGGGTGTGGACATCTGCAATGTTCCAAATTCCTGCAACTGTCAATATTAATTCTGCATTCAACTAAAGCATCTATTGCATTTAATTAGAGCTCACCAGAAAAAGATACTTCTCCAAATGAGAATACTGACTTTACAGAAAGAAAATAAAGAAAGGCATAACAGAAATATCTTTGGCCAAGAAAAAAAATCCAAATTCTTTAAGGGAAAGAAAAAAAAAAGGGAGTATGGACATGAAAACACGACTCAAGGATCTATAATCTATATGTCTTCTTTCTGATGTTTCACTGTGAAACAGACTCCTTGGCTGAACCTTGCCTCTCCAGCACCAGTCTCCTTCCCACTGAGCCCCATAGTGCCTGTGAGGAGATGGGCAGGCTGGAGTGCTAAGACCATGGTGGCCCAGGGTGACCCCAGGTTGGTCAGCCTGTCTCCAGGGACAACTCCAAATACAGTCTGAGTGTTGGGTCACAAACTGAAACCTTTTCAGTCCTTGGAGATGAGGATGCAGGGGGGACTGTGTGCATATGTATGGGAGTTAGATTATTCTGTTGTTTGTTCTTTTTTTTTCAGCTGACTATTAGAAATACTTGAGATTAATTTGTCTATGATTGCAGCAAGATTGAAATTACTTCTCATTATTAAACAACATTGCTGGATGTCCACAAGAATCCTGTATTGTCTGTCTTTCATACATTAATAATAATAGCTATTTTCTCTGGCTATGAATATTACATGTCAAAGCTAATCTTCAATCCCTTTTGCTTATTTTTTCAATATTTTTTGCTGCTCCTTTAAAATAATATAGAAATGCTTTTCAGCATAATCACTGTCTGCTGCCTTTTGCAGACAGAGTTAATGTCTCCTTGGTGTTTTCCATTAGTCCCACAGAAGCAGAGTTTCATTCCTTTTGTTTGTAAAATTTTCTTTCTTTCTGCATAACTATGTGAACAATCTGCATTGCAAATCATTATTCCTAAACTATGCATCTTCTGCTGTAAGAAATGATCTTCTGTGGTTTTCTTGTGTCTGGTTTGTCCAAAAAGGTTTCCTGAGCCTTCTCCTCCAACTCCTCCCATATGTCATCCTTGATCAGAAATATCTGGACAAAAGCTCAGCTGGAACTCAACTTGGCCACTGACATAAAGGACAACAAAAAAAGTTTCTACAGGTACATCAACAATACAAGGAGAACCAGGGAGAATCTCCATCCCTGACTGGATGCGGCGGGACACATTGCAACCAAGGATGAGGAAAAGGCTGAGGTACTTAATTTTGTCTTTGCCTCTGTCTTTAATGCACAGACCAACTGCTCTCAGGGCGTTCAGCCTCCTGAGCTTGATGGAGAACAGTACAACCCTCCCATAATCCAGGAAGAAGTAGTTAATGATCTGCTTCAGCACCTTGATACTCATAAGTCTAGGGGGCTGGATGGCATTCACCCAAGGGTACTTAGGGAACTGGCAGAAGAGCTCACCAAGCCTCTCTCCATCATTTTTCAACAGTCCTGGTCAACAGGGGAGGTACCAGATGACTGGAGGGTGGCTAATGTGATGCCTATCTACAAGAAAGGCTGGAAGGAGGATCTGGGGAACTACAGACCCGTCAGCCTGACTTCAGTACCGGGAAAGATCATGGAGAGGATCATCTTCAGTGAGCACTCATGGCAATTGCAGGGCAGCCAAGGGATCAGGGCCAGCCAGCATGGGTTTATGAAAGGGAGGTCTTGCTTAACCAACCTGATCTCTTTCTGTGACCATGCGACTCGCCTTTTGGATGGGGGGAAGGCTGTGGATGTTGTCTACTTGGACTTTAGTAAAGCCTTTGACACAGTCTCCCACAGCATTCTCCTGGAGAAACTGGCAAACCATGGTATAGACAAATGGACTATTAGCTGGGTTAAAAAGTGGCTGGATGGCCATTCCCAGAGAGTTCTGATTAATGGGGTGAAATCCAGATGGCTGCCAGTCACCAGTGGTGTCCCTCAGGGCTCAGTTTTGGGGCTGGTCTTGTTTGGAATTTTTATTGATGACCTGGATGTGGGGATTGAGAGAATCCTCAGTAAGTTTGCACATGACACCAAACTGTGTGGGAGTGTTGATCTGCTTGAGGGCAGGAAGGGTCTACAGAGGGACCTGGACAGGTTGGATCGATGGGCCAAGGCCAACTGTATGAGGTTTAACAACGTGCCAGGTCCTGCATTTCGGTCACAACTACCCTAGGAAATGCTACAAGCTTGGGGATGTCTGGAAAGCTGCCCAGCAGAAAAGAATCTGAGGGTGCTGGTAGACAGCCAGCTTAATATGAGTCAGCAGTGCGCCCAGGTGGCCAAGAAGGCCAGCAGGATCCTGGCTTGTATCAGGAATAGTGTGGTCAGCAGGAGAAGGGAAGTTATTGTGTCCTTGCACTCAGCACTTACGAGGTCACATCTCAAATACTTTCTTCAGTTCTGGGCCCCTCATTGTAGGAAAGACATTATGTTGCTAGAACATGTCCAGAGGAGAGCTACCAAGCTCATGAGGGGTTTAGAGAACAAGTTGCATGAGGAGAGGCTGAGGGAGCTGGGTATGTTTAGATTAGAGAAGAGGAGGTGGAGGGGGGACCGCATTACCCTCTACAACTATGTGAAAGGAGGTTGCAGAGAGGTGGGTGTTGGCCTCTTCTCCTTAGTAACTACTGAGAGAACCAGAGGAAATGGTCTGAAGATGCGGCAGGGGAGGTTTAGATTGGATATTAGGAAGAAATTCTTTACAGATAGAGTTGTGAAGCACTGGAACAGCCTTCCCGGGGAGATGGTTGAGTCACCATCCCCGGAGGCACTTAAGAAATGGGTAGACCTGGTGCTTCAGGACATGCTCTGGTGGCAGGCACATGGGGGTTATTTTGTGTTTTTGAAGTTGTGTTTGATCAGGGTAATTAGGTGAGGTTTTGTTATGGGTATGGTTGGACTTGGTGATCTATGAGGTCCTTTACAACCATGAACATGCTGTGATTCTGTGATCTGCATGCCTAACTGAGGATGTTCAGGCACTTGGTTATTATGCATACTGTCAGCATGAAAAAAAGTTGTTAACAGGACCATTGGAGAGCTGACTAATTGAGAGCTATAGGAGTAGTTATTGCTTTTCTAATATGTGAGGATGACAAAATAACCAAGCCAGCCTCAAATGCTTTTTCAGTCTTCTGCTTTTGGAAGTGTGCTGATGTCTGTCTGGCCTATGTTTCTGTTTTCTTCCAAACTGCTTTTTTTTGCTAAAGGTAGTAAATATCTGTGTACTCTTCCATGAAAAACATTGTACCTGTAACATACAACTTCCTTTCATTTGTCTATTTGTGCCTATCCTTCCGAAGTTTTTTTGACAGCTTCCCTCTGTAAAATGGAAGGTCAGACAGGTTAGAGATATTGGTGATACTTCTTCTGGTTATAAATGTTGTCTCCCTCCTCGCCTTTGCTTTTAAAGCCAGTGTTATTCCAGACAACAAGTGGATTAAATTCATCACCCCTTTAGAGACTGATCCTTCTTCAGAATGTCTTCTGTCTTCAAGAAGAATGATCTCTTTTCTGTATAAATCAGGAGACTGGTATGCATGTATCCCTTCTTACATCTTATATATGATCATGAACTTTTCAATGACTCTTTAGTAACCTTTACTCTATGGTGATGTTTTCTCCTTTTTGCTTGCAGCTACCTTTACTCTGTTTTCAAAATCAGCGAGGAAGTCAAATAGAAAAAATTGTCCTCAGTTCCCCAAGCAAGTGAAAATGTCATCTCTGAAGCAAGTTCTTGCTCCTGCAGGAAGTAAAAATCACCAGCTGTGACTGAGGAATCTTGAAAGTTTCAGTATTTCAGTCCAGGTGCTTTCCTAAGATTTTTCTGAATTTTCTAATGTCTTCATCATCATTCTTTTCTCACTCACTCCTGGAATTATTCCTTATTTACAAAGATGCAGGGTAGAAACCAGGCCTGCATAGTGCATATATATGATGAAAAGCACAACAGATTTTTTTTTTTTTTTTCTTCTTGTTAATTTTATAGCCTTTCCTAGCATGAAGTAGAACTGTTGCAAGAAGCACTTCTATTTAGGAACCTAGGTGGCATAGAGGGCTCAGAGCTCTTTGGAGATGAAACAGAAAACTCTTTCAAAAGCACATTGGAATGTTTCAAATAAGAGCAAAAATAAAATCCTCCACAGGAGGTGGTGAGTTTCTATTTTTTCCTCATTAGTTTTACTTACTCAATTCTAATTCAACCTCAAACCCGCAAGGGGTCCAGCACTTAAATTCTTAATTTTCTCTTTAAGTATACAAGCATTATGTGTAGTTACATGACTTTCAGAATATTTTCATGTTGCAAAAGATGCAATATTTTCTATCAAGGAGATAAAAATATTGCTATTACATTGTTTTGGGCTTTTTTTTTTTTTCCTCCTTTACCTTTAGCTATGTTTAAATCTTATTTGATTCGTTGATGAGACTACAAGTAGACAAAGCAATGTCAGTTATCCTATGTCCTTTTATTACTGCTTTGGGCTGTGCCTTGACAAAGAGGGAAAGAAAAAAATGCAAAGAGAAAGTTAAACGCGTCTTGTACTAATGTAATGATGAACAACTGTGATATAGCCCCACTGTGGCACTTCTGGAAGAGGACAACACCACTAAGTAATGAAAGAGAGAGTGACATGAACAAGCAAGAGTAAAATGAAAGGAGCATGTAAAGAAGATAAGGTGAGTGATCTCATAAATTCAAAATTAAGTTCCTTCTTCAATTTCCATAAAATGAGATCCCCATGGTGAATACCTGGCAGGGCATTAGATTTTGCTATTCTGTTTCATTAAAAGCTCTAAGGAGAGAGAAATTTACTCATTTACATTTTGGGATTGATTCAAAGCCCTTGCATTTATTAATTTATTTACATTCTGGATAAGATCTTTCATGATTGTCTTTAAAAGATAGCATAAACTGCAGGAGGGAATACTGGGGGCGCAGCTTTTTTTTTTTTTTTTTTTTTTTTTTTTTTTTTTACAGTGTTAATAAGCACTGCATTTAAGAGCAGGACAGCTTCTTGTCATTTCTACAGTACTTAGGATTCTTGCTGCTGTTAAGCATAAACCAGCAAAAAGGCTGCCTGAATTTGCTGAAAAAAAAAAAAAGATAAAAGCTAATAGCACTTTCCTGCTCTGCAGCCTCATATTTGTTTGGAATTTGCTCAGCTATGACTTTCAACAAGAACTTGAATATCAGAGCTATTTATACAGGGATTTTCAGTGATCCACTGAAAAGATATGAATTCTGAAGTATTTGCAAAGCTATTTCAGTCCAAATAATTTCACAGAGTTGTATGTCTTCCTCCCTACCCCTCTGCCTCAATTTGTCTGTAAGATACAATATATGCTTGCAGAGGTAAATATTTCACATTCAATTATCCAAGCTTTGTTCTCCCATATTAGTATAGGAGACACATGTTAGGGCCTTGTTAAGGTGATTATCTAGAATCTACAGAATCTGCTTCTGGGTGTGACATAAACTAACAAAAGGGGATTTTTATAGAATGTAGTTGCACAACTATTCGTATTTCATTTGAGAGACATACAACACAGAAATGATAATGCTTTGAAGACAGATCAATTTCCTCTCTTCTTTGTGAAGGGTCCCTCAGCTGTAGAAGAAATGATTCTTCCTAGCATGGAACAAAATGAAGCTAAAGAAATAACTGCTACATTTTTGGTTTTTTGTTGGTTTGGTTTTGGGTTTTTTTGTTTGTTTGTTAGGTTGTGGGGTTTTTTTTCTATTTTGTTTGTTAGGTTTTTTTGGGGTGGGTGTTTTGTTTTTTGTTTTGGTTGGTTGTTTCTTTACACCTTATGGGATGAGGGGCTGAGGTGGGAGCAAGTGGAAAGGCAGAAAGGATTATTCTTTCTGTTTTATCTCTGGCGTACCTGGTACCGGGCTATATCCTTGACTCTATTCAAAATGTTTAAATCTGCATATTCTAGATGTATTTAAGTAATTGCTTGCTTTAACTATTGAGACAGTGATATTCTCAGATTTCCTTTAGTTTATGCCTTATATGACCCATGGGACTCCCAGAAGTAAATGATTTGGTTCTTATGTACACAGAACAATTGCAAAAATACCAGTACTACTAACTTGTGTCTTTATGCAGTCTTGATAGTTTTTTACTTAAGAACACTTATTTTGGAGGTTTTCATTTGAAGCTGGGAAGTTGCTTTCATTGTGTCTTCATTCTACAACGGTAAAATGTATTTCTTTCACCAAGAAAGTTAAAGAAAAAACTTTTAGTAATGGAAAAAAAAAAAAGCCTAATTGCAGAGTTTGTAAAGCAGATTTTGTTTTTTCCATACACATCTTATATTCACTAATTTCTCTGCATTTAAAATATGTGCATGGAAAAAGTTGTGATTGTGCCTCAGCGGTTATGAAATCAGAATAATTCTGGATCCTATTTCTCTCATGAAGTGTAGAATCTGTGGATGTCACAGTTGGTACTGGTCTGTTGTATGATGCCAACTGAAGAGACAGGGTAGGATGCAAAGAACAGAACTGAACGAGTAAATATTTATTCATGCACATGAAATGTCTCATTTGTATTGGGGCACCTCAAATGTGGTTTTACACAGGGTTCTTATGCCATTCAAACATTCAGGTACAACACAACTGGACTAATCATGAACACCCTCATTACTGATTACTAACCCTAGTAAAACTTTGCAAAGCAGCTATATTTTTGCATCATTCGTGCACCTTGTCTATTGATCTGGATATCCCTGAGATCAGTCTTGCTGAAGTGACTTATCTATGATGTCAGACAACACTGTTAGGATTTCAGAGGTGTGTTAGAACAGGTGGTAGGATGCTGGTGTTATCTCAGTTGCCAGGAGTATCCTTTGTCCTTTATGGAGAGCTCTAAGATTCCAAGAAGCAAAGTCCTTATTTCCAGGGCCAGCCTGTCCTCTAGTTTGTTTCACTTAAGTAATAACAATACTAGTGTCTGCAGTAAAATTCCACTAACTCATTACATTACGGTATGTAAGGTGAACTAATAGAAATTTATTAACAAAGTTAATAAACATTCACACTATAAAGAGGGATTGATATAATAGTTAGGGAAGTTAACTTTTATAACACTGCAGAAGACACATCTCTCATGAAAAAGCAGAAATGATTGACATCTTTTTGCTTGTGATTGCCGTTTACTTGCCACAGGTACTGCCACTGTATTTCTACTTATAGAATATTTTCGTGCCTTCTGAAAAAACCCTCTTAAAACCTACATTCCACATTTCTGTTTGGCTTAGCAACAAAATTAGAGTGATTTACATTGATATTTAGTTTATGTGATTGCAAACATTCACATACAAATGTGATGGATAGATCATATAGAAAATGTATCATGAGGTGCTTTACCCAAGAAGAAACAGAAAATCTGTTAGAATACAGGGCAAAGTAGGCATCATCTGACACCAAAGTCTTGTTTTACTAGTTTCAAGTCTCTTGAAAAACAGGAGAACAAGGAAGGAAGAGAATTTTGAGAAAATAGTAAAGATGGCAAAAAGCCTGATCATATGAAGAAAAGTCAAAGAGGGAACAAATATTTTCTATAAGTATCCTGATTTCACTGGGACACAATCATAGGCATGCCATGGTCTGCAGGCCCTGAGCAGTTCGGAGTCAGTCAGGGCAGCTGACCTGAGATGGCTCATAGGTGTATCCTATACCATACATGTGACATTCTGTATTATCAAGGAGAAAGTCAGCTGAGGATAAGGCGTCCTGCTAGGCTCCTGCTTTTGCTTGGGCTCCTTCTGCCCCAGAGCAGAGTGGGGAGACCTGAGACTGAGCAGGAATCTCTTGAAGGAGCTGAGGGCTGATGTGGTCGGGGTGTGCCTGTGAGCCGTGGCAAAATTTAAAAGTGGCCATAGTGGCATCTCCCTCAGACCATGAGGCAATGCAGAGGTGACAGCCACCTTCACAGAGGGTGGTGCAAGACAAGCCAGTGTGGGTGGGCATGAGGGTGCACGGGAATCAGGAAACAGTGGTTGGTTCCCTTTGGCCAGAGCGATGATCATGGTCACAACATGGCCAAAAGCCACAGCTAGATAGAACGTGGGAACTCAGATCGAGGTCCTGCACAAACATGTGATTGTGCCTGTCTCTGGCTGCAGTGAATGTGTGAGCCTGGCACTTGTACTGGAGGGAGCCAGTGACACCGCTTGTGTGCAGTGTGAGCCAATAAACAATATCCTCAGGCAGG
>JAAGNO010000554.1:0-15259 GCA_033439905.1 Ceryle rudis | reverse complement strand
TTCTTCCAGTCCCCAGGGACTTCACCTGACTGCCAAGACTTTTCAAATATGATGGCAAGTGGCTTGGCGACTACATCGGCCAGTTCTTTCAGGACTTTGGGATGAATCTCATCAGGTCCCATGGACTTGTGTATGTAATATGTAAATCCATGTTATTCTTTGCATTGACTCAATGAGGACAAGGATTTCACCATGCTTCAGAATGACAGTAGGTAGATCAGGACATAGTCATTACCTTCACCAATATTTTCTTTGATTTCTTTGGTGGTGCAATGATCTTCAAAGAGACGGAGGAGGGAAGATGGTGTTGTCATTGCTGCTTTTTGCTGGAAACGAACTCAAACCTAGACTGTTTGGACCTCTGCTTGGCCCTTCTTTTTCTTCAGAAGCATATAGAAGAATAGAAAATAGTTTTCTGTCACCCATGGTGACAGGTGCTATGTAAATATCTGAAAGAGATGTTCTGCGCTGTGAGGAGAAATAGTTTGAAAATGCACAAAGTTCAGAAAGGAGTCCTGCTCTTTTTGTCCCGTCTGCACTGACAAAATATCTTTCGGAAATTGAGTCTAAGGTTATAAAAAGCATATGAGTCTTAATTGCTTTTTCTGTCTTATCTTTGACTGCATTTGAAAGTTTTAATCAGAGGATTGTATTAAAGAAAACAATATCTACCTAAGCAAAATCGTGGTTCCAAATTTGATCTTGTCTGCATGGCAGAAAAAAATAATCAAAACCAAACAAACAGAACAAAGGGTAACATGCTCACAAAACAGAAATCCTGTATCATTTCCCTAAACAGAATCTTGACATAACTGTATTTTAGAACTGAAGTAAAAATGTTATCCTTCACTTCTGTTCCTGCAACAAGGGTCCACAAGACATGGGGACAAAGAGCAAATCCGCCCCAGTTGTCTAATTGGACAGAGTTGTTGCTGAATGCCAGCCTGACCTAAATGGAACTGAAGGGTTTTCACCAACCTATCATCCTTTTATATTTTCTAAGGTTAATCTTCTTTCGTTTGTGTTTCTCTCACTGGGCTGCAGCTGAAAGAACAAGAGGTACAGCTGAACTTGGAGCATCTATCCATGGCCGGCTGATAAAGAGGTGGTTTGCTTGAGGCTCGAGCTAAATGACCTATTCATAATAAATATTTTTCAATTAATTTAATCTTTTCTCTTGAACATCAGATTGTCATGAAGAGATCAGTTTTTATAAATACATTCCTTGTGTAATATCATTTGATGAATGCTTCAAGAGAAAATAAAGCAACCACCTTTGTATTGCTTGAAAACTGTCACTTCAAGGCTCTTAGTCACTTGTACGGCATCACTGCTGCAAGTACAAATAGGCAGATGGGTTTGTCAGGACCACTCTGAAGTTGTCCCATAGAGCAGACAGAGCAGCAAATAGCATCTCCTTTGGAAGTAAGCTCTTGAGTTTCAGTCACTACAGCCAAGTTGGCTGATTTTCTCTACAACTCCAAACTAGTGATGGATGATGCACCCAGCCTGTTGTATTTTACATGTAAATCATAGCATGCAATACAACTAGAGCAAAAGTTAGAGCAGGACTGAAGTTTGCATCTTCCTTTCCTTGGGATAGTCACCCTTCTCCCTCTTCCCAATGAACTGCTGAAATGGAGATGTTAAAAATCTATGTTGGAGGGATAAAATACTCTAGGTCATGCCTCAGCCTGCCAGTAGAATCAGAGCTGCTGCAGAGAGGTAGATCATCAAGAGAAGAGAGATCTGAAGCTCTTCAACCCTCATCCAAAAGAGTTGTGTGACACATGAAAATAAAAATTTGATGGAAGGGGATGCAGCATTCACAATATATTCAGAGAATCGTTTAGCAGCAGGCTTGATTTATGTACAATAGGTTGCTTTACACCAGTTAAACAGATGTAATAAACAATACTCAAATAGCAACAAGACAGCAAAAAGCCTGAAAACACAATGCAGCAAGTCTTGGCTTACTGTGCTGGTCCGTGGATCTCCCCCATTATCCGCTCAGTTCTGCAGATGAGAGGTTTTGCTGCTTCATCCCAGTCGCTCCTTCTCAGATGAAAAGCCTGAGCTCTGTGACATATGGCTGCTTCAATCGCAGTGGATCTCTGGGCTTGTTTCCAGCGTGTTATAACTCCAATTTACCAGAATGGCACTTATAGATGTCCAGTTAAAATGTCCCATTTTGTCAGGGAAAATACTTTCCCAATGGTACTGTTTGCCACTGAATAGAATTCAAGAACCATTTTGTCTGTTATGAGTTTTATTTTCATAAAGAATGCAGACATGAGGTACTTAATGCAATGTCCTAATTAATGCAAATATGCCAAAAACCTTTATTTTCCAGAGAAAATTATATTACGCTGTTACATTTCCACATTTCGTCGCTCCATATTTTATATACTGTAACCATGGTTACTGTGTCATTAAAGTCTATTCAAAGAGAGTTGGGCATAGCACAGAGCTATCACAGAGAATGATTGCTTTTGTAAATTTAAAAGAAGCTCTGCAGCTAATTAGTGTGAGTTTGTGTAAATTGGACCAATGGAGAGCATGAAATTTGGAACAAATTATTGTAGAGTCTGAAGCAAATGGAGAACATTCTTATTTGATTTATAAACTTGCCTTCTGTATCACAAGCCTCTTAAACTTTTAATTGTGTAAGGCTGCAGCCACACACTGGCACACTGCTGACAGCAGGAATGGAGATGGCACTGGCTGAGAAGAGAGGTGAATGGTCTTGAATGGGAAGTATGGAAAGTATTGGTTATGGGCAGAACACTGGGGAAAGGGCAGAGCATGTCTGGGCTGTTCTGATTTTGCATCATTTGGAAACTGTAGAAGCAAATTCAGCTTGAAAAATTCCCAGGGAGCTGTCTTTTATATGCCAATGAAATGCCTCTTTCCTCCATGTGGTGCACTATGTGTTTGCGGTGGAGAGTGGGGTCTCTCTTCTCTCTTTACTGCCCCGCACTGTAGTAGCAGATGCACAGTAGGATCTTGCAATCAGAAATTTCCTTAATCTTTTTTCAAATACTGATATTTTCATCGAAGACAACATATCCATGGCCATGTAGATGCCTAGAAGCCTTTATATCGCATGGGAAGCTAAACATAACTGTTGAATACCTTCATACTTTGGATCCTATGAAGCACTTTTCCAGTATGCCCCCCAACTTTTCAATGACTGTATGATTTGTGTCATCTTTATATGTTCATATGAATTTTCCCTTCATCCCTGTACCTCTGTGCTGAATGAATACAGATGTGCTTTGTTCCACCAGCCTTTCCCGTGACACTGCCAGCAGCAGGTTTGAGTGACTGCACAGAACTGGGGTGATAGCTTCCAGCAGTGAAGCAGTTAATGACCTGACCACCAACAGAGTGGCAATTTTGAGGTTCAGGCTTTCTGCCAATCTTTTCTCCACTAAGTTTGCCTGCTTTTTTTCTGCATCTGTTCACTTATCAAATTTACCTGCAGGATACTTGAACCCTTACCTAGGATAATACCCTGTCAGAAGGTAGGTAATGGCATGGTGCAGCATAACATTGCTATGTAGCAATGCTGTGATGAAATATGTAGGCAGCATGTCAGGAACGTTGTATTTATCTTTCTGTGGTATTTTTGCATCATTTTGGGAAAGGCCAAGTATGCCTGTGATGTGATGTTATCAGAGAACATTTCAACAACTCTTTTGCACTCAGAGAGTTAATACTGGGGGAGACAAGCACTTTAACTCCAACATCACCAGCAGCAGGTGATCCTGCACCTCCATATTTGCTCTAGTTCGGCAAAACCAGCCTCCAGCCTTGTTTAGGAAGTGTGGCCATCACCAATACATTTAGGCTGAGCTCTGTTTCCTTCTCTTATATTGCTCCCTGGCAGAGTATTAACTACTCACTGGTAATGCAGTGTGGAAACACACTCCATCTCAGTTAAAAGCCTTAGAAGCATACATGAGGTACACATTTGTGTGGGGAAAAAAAGAAAACTGCCCTCCTGGCAAACGCACTAAGCACATAATCCTCCACGTGATGGTTGCTTGCAGCGAGCACAACGCAACAAAACTCTGGAGCACTCCACTTGCTACCTCAGTCTGCTGCTTTTGTTCATGGTTTCTGCTAAATCCACATCACATTTCCCATTAAATCAGTAAACGCTCATTTCACAGAAGCCCTTGCTTTTTTTTTTTTTTTGACATTTCCAAATAAAGCATAACCAGAGGGTTCCTGTTATGCAACATAAATATTTTATTATCTTCCACATTACTGACTTGCAGAAAAAAAAAATCTAGACACACTTTTGGCCTCTTTCATTAGGTAGTCTTGAAAAATATGATGCTATATTGCACAAGGTGTCCTTCTGCATAACCATGGAATATTGCATTAAGTATACCTAATCCTTTGCCAAGTTGATGCTTGAAAAGGCAGGAAAAATGAAAGTCTACATTTTACAACAACTTTTTATCTAAAAATGTATTTTTTCTGCATCACAGGCACAATTTTTTATATATAAACAATACAAAATTGCAATTTTCGCTAGATTCAGCATTCCATATCACAGAGCTGTAAAAATTAAATTACAAATCCTGCGGGTCTTGAAATCCTATGGGTCTTGGTCTACCCAGGCTAAGTGCTGTGCCACAGAGAGCTCTGCTGGGGTTTGCCAGCTCGCTGCACAGATGCAGCTGCTTGTGTGGGACTCCCAGTGTTTGAGTGTACACAATGAGCTACACTGCCACAGTCATTGGACTAACTAACTGAGTGAGCATCTCCATGCTTTTATTAAATTGATGGTTCTCAGTTCCATATTCACCACATAATTTGTGTAAGAACATGCTTGCGCTCAAGGCAAGGACATAGACTAGTCTAGGATTGCTGAGGGGAAGAGGAGGGGAGGAACCCCGGCACAATAACTTAGCAGGGATCCAAGCTCTTGTTCACACAGTTAAGACAGATTTGGGGCTGATGAGGGCACACACATCACAGCCCAGCTTGCCAACAACCATCATCTTCTCTGTTTTTCCTCCCCACTGTGTAGAAGATGTGGGAAGCAGCTGCCAAACAGCTTGTTCTTAACCTCAGACTAGAGAAATGACCCGTGCATTAAGTAGGCAAACTGCCATCTTTGCAAATATACCAGACTTCATCAATACAACCAAAGATAACAAGCAGGACACTCTTACCTTTGCCTGCAAAGGACATATTTTTCAGGAATCAGGAACAGGTAAGGCTACTGGATAGTCATCCTCTCCCAGAATCACCTTCCTCAAATCTTCTCCAAGTGTACTTTGAGCAACTGCTTTATTTTTATAGGATTTCAGTTGTGCGGTAGTCCTCTCCTGAGTGTCTGGGTCTCTAACTGTGCATTGAGTAAAGTGCTCACACAACAGGTCAGACATGTCCATCAAGGGCCAACACACATACAGAAATCCACTGTGCATCCACAGCATCAGCATTCAGGACACATCCTGCCAGGTCAACCTTCTCCAAAGGACACAGGATATTTGGCACGTGTGCTGTTTGGTCATATGCAAAAGGCTCGGGAGGTCTCAAATATCAGTGATTAGTCTGAGGAAAACCTAAATAGCTTATGCAGCAGTCCCACCTGGGGCTTGCTGCAGAAAGAGCCAAAGTGGAGGGGGTTATCACTGCAGAGTCAACAACATCAAGGAAAAGGTACCAAGTGATATACGAAAACACGCCTCTTATTAAAACACTTCATGTACATAACAGGGAATCACCCAACATGGTCCTTGTTGTTCAAGCACTACTTGAGGTTATGTCAGCCTGGCATAGCGAAGCTCTCAATTTAGTACATATCAGGACTATTTAAAGTTTGTGATAACATTCACAGTTGACTTAATTTTTAATTGAATTACGTGCCAGAGATACCAGTAATATTTTGGTATTCTTGCCAAAGAAAAGATTTTAATATTTACAGGCAGACTTTGAACATGCCAGCTGGCTGATGCTAGGAGTTTGAATTCTCTTCAAAACAAAATTATTAGTCATTTATGTAAGTCTCATTGACAGTTTACTTTAGCTTTTATTTCCAAGACATCAACATTAGCATCTATGATTTATTTTGCAGTTTTCTGTGTGGAAAAGGAAAGCCCTCACCTCTGTATTCATATTAACATTTATATAATCCAGCCAGTAATCACTTGGATCCAAGAGCTGCATGACACACTTTAAACAAAATGCAGTTGAACTCCCAGGCACAAAGCCAGTAGATTGGGCCATCCAGGAAATGCACACCCTAGGTCACCAACCGCAAGCCAATACTCCAAAAAGTTTTGGTCCATGGGTTAGGCAACACTAGGTCCCATGAAACTTTTTAATTGGGAAATTTCATCTGTTGATATTAGATCCCTGTTTCTTTTCACAGGATTAAATGTCATGACATAGCTTCTTTTTGCCATCTTTTAGCCCCAAATCTTGTTCCTTCTTTAGGATTTTCACAAAACAAAGCATTTAGCCCTGACTCCTGGGCCTGGGTTTTCTCACCAGTGCTGTGTCACAATGTGCTTTTTCTCCTACTCCTCACTTCAGACAATTCTCCTGCAAAATCACCAACATACACATTGTTCATATTGTGAGTCAGCCTTGGTTTTGAATGGTGGCACAGGCTTGTGTGGATCCTGCTAACACTTGTCAAAAATAACCTGTCCATCATTTAAGAAAGCTCTAAGAAAGGAAGCTGCCATTTTGCCTTGCTTGCAATACTGTTACATTCAACACAATTGTTACAAATTAGAATGAAAGAATTATTTGACTTATTTGTTTACAAACTACCATGTATGATGCTGCTTTAATAAGGGAGTCGTGTGCAGGGAGGAGGAAAGTTGTTGTTCCTTGTGCTTGGCAGCTGCCCAGATGTGAAGCCCGTCCTCCATGACAGGGAGATCATGCCTCCCTGGGGAATGATGGATATGGTCCAGTGGGAGAAGCCTTCATGATCTTTTGGTGGATTTCCTTCTCTGGATCATCATGGTGTTCTAGATGACTCTCTAGTCCTGCAGCAGGACGATGTATTTTGCACAACAAGCATAGTTCCCTGAGGTCAAGCCAACCCCACAAGTCAATCATGCCCTCCCTGTCAGGACCCTGTTCATGCTGCCAGCTGAGCTGGGGTGTCCACACTGCCATTAGCAACTGCTCAGCTGCAGCTGGGCATAAGGAGGCTTTAAATTCCTTTTCACCAGGTAGTGAAGGATTGTGTCAGAGTTGTTGGTTGAGCTCACACTTAGAATGACAGTGCTGCTTTCAGTGGAGCGCTGACTCTACCACCAAGAACAGCAGAGTGATATAGGTAGGTTGCATCTTTCTTAGGGGTTGTGAGGAGGCTAATGCTGGTTATAGTAGCCCAGAAGAAACACTAAGCCACATCTCACAGCCTATGCTTATCCATTTCCATGGTACAACACAACCAGGATACATTTGTAAAACAATCTGCTCCAGAGCAGCCACTTCTCCTTAAGCTCCTGCAAAGGTGGGTCTTAGCTGACAGACCTTCAGACCCTAGGATTGGGAGAAATCCCTCAATCACCACAGTGGAGAGATACTCATGTCTTTAGAGATGGGAGGAGTGTTGGTTGACAAAGTAATACAGAGAGAAAGGACCAGTCTATACCAGGCTGTGTCCACACACAATGGTAGAAAAAGTCTTAGGAGTCATGTGCTGCTTCACATCTCAGAGCCTGCAGCCTACCCAATCCCACCAATGTCATGGTGTTGGGTCATAGGCTGGACTTGATGATCTTGGAGGTCTATTCCAGCCTCAGAAGTTCTGTGATTCTGTGATTCTGATGACCACTTCTAATGGGTACAAGACAGTCTCAGCCCTGGTACCAAAAGCACATTGGACAAAATGTCCTTTGGGACAAAAAGTCCTTTGGGCTCCCTGATGCATGCAGACAATTTTGAGTTACAACTCCTTTCTGAACAGCCACACCACAGCAGAGTCCTAGCTAACTCTTTCCTTCTGCATCTTTCCCAAGAACAGGAGTCTGAAGATCCCTTGCCTTCCCACATGAAAGAGATCTCTGAGCGCTGCTGTAATTCTGATGACAGCTTTTAGGACCTTTCTCTACAAAGGGTACTCATTACTCCATGTGTCTTGCTGAAAGTTCATGGCCCTGTGTACCTTAGTAGCACTACTGAAAGATTGGATCTCTTCAAACAGGAGGGCATGTATTTAGGGCATTAATTCATATTTCTTCATTCTGGTTTGCACTGGCAACTCCTAAAAAGAAATGCTGATTGAACCCTGACTTCGTAAATGAAAGAAATAGTCATGTTCCTTTAGCATCAAAAATTCCTTTGAATGTGTGTCTAGAATGACTTGTAAAGACTCTAAACAGAATTTCTTCACCACATAGCAACTACTATTGCCGATGCCTTGCAGAAATATCTGGAAGATATATTAAAGGAAGAAAATAAAAGGTGGAGGAGGAAGCTGTATGTGAAAACATTCTTTCCCTGATCCATATCTCAATGTTCCCAATCAACAAGCTCTCAAGTCTGCACTTGAACTGTGCATCAAAAGAAAGAGCCAATGTGTATTCTCTTGTCAAGATCATTCCAAACTGATGCATAACAGCCATGTACTAGCCAAGGTCATTTCAAAGGTGTTTACTTTGACTGCAAACTAAATTCGCCTCTTTACACTTACAGATAAAGTCAGTAATACTTGTAAACCAAACAGCAAAAGGCAAAGATCTGACTTGAAGCTGATGCTCATGTTGGAGCTGGGAGCCTGAAACAGCTGCATAACAGAAATATTGCCCTGGAGATGCTGACCATTACTATATGATGAAGGCCAAGTTCAGAGGTGAAGCCTTGGGCCAAGCTAGTGATACTTCCCATGGCAATACTCAGGCCTCTTCAAGGGATGCCCTGACTGCCTATGGGTGTTATTCAGTGCATGGCCTGATGCTTTCACCTCTCTCTTCTGGCCTTGCTTCATGTTGCTGCCTATAAGCAGGCCCATCAGTGGTCCCTTCCTAGAAAAGAGTCCTGACACATCCTGTTGCCAAGACAAATGAGATCTGAAGCAGTCTGAAATCAGTCTTGAATGAAATCTTTCTTAAGCTGGATCTGAGAATGCTTTCAGCTTTTGCAGCCCCTGAGAGAAGCCAGCTCCAGGTCCAGCAGACCCCACCTAGAGCACCTTAGTTTCTTATGAGGTTGTCTACATTTAGCCTGTACCCAGAGCTAAACTGTAGCAGTTGCTCCCTTCCCAGCCAGGAAGGGGGCTCAGGAAAAGGGAGGAGACTTACATGCTGAAATGAAAGCAGGTTTAATGAAATAGCAAAGCCTATAGCAATATGAAATAAACAAAGTTATACTCAGCTCAGCAAATACACAGTGGTCACAATAAAGAGGAAGGCAGTCCTCAGGATCTGGAGAAACCCAAGCAGGAGAACCTCCACCCTCAGCAAACTTCCCCCTTTGTACCAAGCACGACATTTATGGGCTGGGCTGGAACTGTGAGCCAGCTTGGGTCAGCTTCCCTGGCTGACTCCAAACTGCTAATGGCCTGCAGACCATGGTAAGCCTGTGATTCTGTCCCAGTGAAACCAGGAGAGAAGTGCAGACTTGTTCCATGCTTCTGGCACACTGTCTCCAAAAGGTGTCTCACAATCCATAGTGGCTATAAGGTGGTCAAAGAATATGTCCTTATAGGCTGGAAAGATGCAGGGGTATGAAAATGAGAGTGTGCAGGGACAGGCATAGGCAGCTGACTGGACAAGAGACCAACTTCTGGCAGTACCAGTGCATACAGTGCAACTCATCAGGGGCACACAGAACACTGCTGTTTTATCTGAACCTGTCTTGGACACGGGTATTTGCTTTATTATATTTTTTGTCCTTGTATGTCACATAATATGAATTTTACTTTGTGCAATCCTGTTGAATTTTTAGCATGCACTTACAGTGCTACCAGGGCAGTGTGCATGACTTCTTTAGCAGGCAAATATTTTTCCAAGTTGCTTGAACTTTCATCTAGTGTTTCTGTGATGATGGTGATAATGAATTAAGATGAGCAGCACACCCTATGTAAATAAGGACAGTCATCAAATCATCTCAGATGTCCCACATTGTGACATTTTTATGTTTTGCAACATGAAAACAAAAGAGCATCTAACTTACCTTAATGCTGCTAATGGGAGACAAAATGAGTTCTTTGTAGTTAACTACCAAGCTCTTGACATTTCTGACCAAATCCAGTACAGAACTTCATTTCCACTATGGTACTGCAGCTGCTAGCATTTGCCTGTATCTAATCAAGCAAGAACTTAACCTTGAATACCAAAGACAACATCTATAAGCTAAAAGCCAGAACTAACTTGATTCCCTGAAGGTCACAGAATTTAAATAGAATGGAGCAAACCCATGTGAAAGTAAAGCATTCTGCATTATTCCAGGTGTATAGCCATATGTCTTTGATACAGGATTTTCAAACTGCTTATTAACCCTTTCCAGCAAAGTCTTTTAAATAGTAAAAGCTTTGAGTCAAATCTGTGTTTATTCAGGGTTTATTCAAGCCAGACCAATACCCCGGGGTGAGGATGTCACTGGACCTGTGCATCAGGGAAGAAGAGAAACAAGAGTCTTTCCCTCCTCCCTTGCATGAGCACAGAGGTTAATGTAATCCAATTCCTTGTGCTCCAGTTAATAGTGAAGAAGAGGCAGAAAAAAGCAAGCTCTGCAGCATGAGGAGGTGAGAGCAGACTCCCCTTGACTGAAGGGAGTGTGGAGGCCCTGCTCATTGTGTAGATGGAGTGTCGTGCTCACTGGGTTTGCTCTGGAGAGCTCACTTCTCCTCTTTCCCACTCTGCTCACAATGGTATTTTCAGCCACAGTCCACCATCCCATGTACAGCAGTGAGAATTCTCTCTGAGAGAAGGCTGCCATCTCAGGTCTTCCGAGATTCACAGGGTAAGATTCAAAGGATATATTTAGTCACACTGTCATTTCTTTTTCCAGAACCTCATTTACAGACCAAATATTTACTGTTCCTTTTCATAAAAATTTGAGGACATTTGAGATCCTGCACTCTGGTTTGCAAGGACTTACTATGTTACCAGCATATATCCCTTTAATTACAGAGCATTTAACATGCAGCCACTGATAGCACATTACAGGGTTCAGGTTGAGCTCTAGACAATGACATCTGCGTCTAAATTTAGGTGTCTGAGTTCCCATGTCAGTTAGTGGAGCTCTGGGGCTCAGTCTGGGTGTCTGAACATTAGGGTCTAGGGGTGTTCAGTGGAGCATCTGAGACATCTGCATGGGGCTGGTGAATGTGACCCAAAACCTGTTCACCCTGAAGAAGCAGACGGGTTTTCTCTGGGCTTCAGAAATGTCGTGGCAGTGAGCTGCAGTGAGCTTCCCTCTGCCTTTCTCACATGCAGTAGAGATCAAAGCACAGTCTTTGTTAGACAGCTGCCTCTATCTTCCACCTCTGCAGTGCTGAATGGAAAAGGGGAATTTCTATGTTAACCCACTTAGCAATCAATTTAACACCCTGAAATATAATGTTTTGTGGCCCATTGAATTTCCTCCTTGGAGCCATAACTGCTGGCCTTGCTTTTATTCTCATGCAGAGTGCTTCATCTTTCACTGAAGCTTCCTGTGCTACTTGTTGCAATTTCATCTCCTGGGCAGCTCCACAGTGAGCCTTCTGCTAAAAATGTAATCCTGGGGATTTATTTTAATGCTGTTATCATAGGGGAAATACGAAACCAGAGTCCAACTTAATTAGAAGTGTGATAGGATCCTGGGCACTGATGAGAAGTTCTATCTATCCATGTGTGAAGTCAACGGATCAACAGTTACAAATGAAACCACGTCTCACAGACTGATTTGATGCCTCCCATTCAGCATGTTCTTCTGTTTGTAGTCTTTGTGACTAGCCCCTCTACTTTGGAGCATAACTGTGCACAGAGATGATGGAAATATTTCACTGGCATTTTCCATTTTGAAATTGGTTTAATTTTTCCTGCCTGTTTTAGTCAATTCATAGAATCACAGAATCTGGAATCACTCCAACAGGTCCATATCTTTCTTACGTTGGGGGTCCCAGAGCTGGACACAGTACCCCAGGTGGTGTAGTGCCGGACTGGAATAGAGAATCACCTCCCTTGACCTGCTGGTCATGCTTCTTTTGATGCAGCCCAGTATACAGTTAGTCTTCTGGGCTGCAAATGCACATTGACAGGTAATGTTGATCTTCTCATCAACCAATTTTTTTGGTTTTCAGAAATAGATGCTTTTAACAAAAACATGAGTTTATTTATTTAGACTGCTTTTATCTCCTCCCTGTGCCAGTCTTTGTTGGAGTCTACCTCTGCACAATCCTTTCTGAATGAAAAATTCCACAGATAATTGCTTTAATTTCTATTCCCATAGAAACAAATCATGGTCTATGACAATCTGGAGCAGAATTTTGTCTTTTCTGATGACCTCAAATTTCTTAGGGGATACAGTGGAAGAACAGTTTGTCTTTGTGTCAGTTAACACTTCAGAGACATGAATACTCTGTCTCTATCTGTGCTAGCCCCCTTATACAGGCAATATCCCCTGAACTGTTTGTCCCATCACCTGCAAAAGGTTACCCACCTAGTTTGGCCCTTTTCAGAATAAAGTGGTGATCTTTCAGACAAAATGGGCTGTACAAGAATTGCAGGTAATTTCCCAGTCATGCTTGAGACACTCTTTTTCACTTCAAGTCACTGCAGTTTTCATGGGCATTTCTCTGGGTGATATCCTCTGAAGAAGTACTCCGGGAATCAAGCGTGTGCTGGTGCATTGCTGGGGTGGTCATTCTCTCAGGGACTTTGCTCCTGGCAGAGGGAGGAAGCATCAGGAAACCCAGAAGTGAACACTTACAGCATAACCTGCCAAGGGGAGAATTCTTATTATATATTAGGAATTGTCTGTGCCTGCAGCAGAGAGGTTGTGTATTACCTGCATTTTATTTCCACCTCATTTGATTTAGTATTATCCTTACAATATGTAATCTTTCTTTTAATGCTGCTAAACTCTTGACCCCAATATTTTGTAAAAATGAGTTTCACAGCTTAATTATACATTGTGAAAGACAAGACATTCCATTTTTACCTTTTTTTTCCTTTTAGTTAAAAATGTTCCTTTCTGTCCTGAGTGTACATGAACATTAGAAAATACTCTCTTAGGCAACCGCTCCTCAAAATTTATGCCAACACTTGTTACTTGCTATCCTCCAACTTTCACCTCTGTCTTCATTAGAAAGGTTTCAGACACTGCAGTACTGCAGCAGCAACAATGTACCACCTCCCCATGTAGATGCACTTCACATCTGCTAAGACTTTTGAAATTACATCTTCAGCCAGCCTTGACTGAAGTGTTAATTGCTCAGCCCCTTGCTTCCTCAAATCTCTTTAAAATTATTCTTCCTCTAACCCTCCCACAACTGTTATAACATTTATTCAGATTTTTAAAAAGAGATTAGAGCAAAGAAAAGAGGTTAAATTAAAACCAAATCATAAAATTGGCAAGTTGGGCTGTCGGTGGCACTTTCTATCCTTTACCATCTGAGATCTGTGGCATAAATAAATCTTTGAGTGACAGATTGTTATTTCAGTACAGAAAAATCCTCTCCAAATTTGGGAGAGAAAATACTCTGGTAATTCTTATTAAAATCAGCCTACAAAACATCAAGGCTAGAGGCCTTTTTTAATTGCATTTTTAGAATAGCCATCTGGACTTCCTCCGGAGATTTGAGCTTGAGCATAGTCTCTATTTTTTATAGTCACTTTGCAGAAGCTCACCCTGTCCAGAAAATCCAAGACCTCAGGTGCAGCCGAGCTAATGAATTACATGCAGTGATGTGCTTTGAGGAGTCTCTTAGGAACCCCTTGTTAAAATTCTACCACCAGGCTAGAGGTGGAAGTGATAATATTCTTCCTCTACTGAGGTCCACTGAATTCCTCCTAGATCAGACTTGCCAGAGTTGACTTACCACACACAATCCTAAAAGCCATCTGAAGGAGAAATTGTTTTCCTCTGTAATTACTTGTTCTTCTTAGACTGAACCTGGAGCTGACTACGTTCTAACATCATTTATTTGTTTTGTGATAAGTCTGGTATTGACTGGTATTGGCAGCACAGTGCTTGCACAGCAGACGTGTGCAGAAGTCGTTTAGTGATATTAATCATGTTAGCATCTGAAGCAGTCTCCTGTCCCAGTGATTTCATATTTGGAATAGGAAGATAATAAGTATTTTGGCTGTGGATAATTAGCTAGAATGTGGCCTCTACTGTCAATATGAGACTGATCCCAAGAACCATTCACACCAAGGAAAAAATTCCTATTGGGTCTAGAAGGCCTAAACCAGGTGCCTGCAGGCACTCTGAAAGACAGAGAATGCATCCATGGAAATGCCATTCCGTGGGGCAATGCACTCCATGGCATCCTCATCTCAGCAGCTGTGTGTGCGTTTTAAAACATTACGATTGCAAAGCAATTGGAATTGGGTTAGCTTCAGTGCAGAGGGTTAATCTAATTTAAAGTTTTCTCATTTGCTGCTGTCTGCAAGTCCATGTGCTGACAGTAGTTGCGGATATGAGATATTATTTTGGCAACAGTGACTTTGTGTGATCCCAGAAAGATCTTCAGAATCCTCTAATGTCTACCTAAACTGGGGAGTCTCAATCTGATTAAAGAGGTGTATATCCAGAAAACCAAGTGTCACCACAGTAGGAAGTGTCTTGTCATTTTGAAAGTTGGAAGGCTAAACCTGTATTATCTTTTTATTTTAGGTTTTCATGACATGCTATCAAAGTCAGTTTGAAACCACTGTTTCAGTTCTCCAGTCTTTCCCTTTCTGCTATTGCCAGCTCTCTCAAGAGTCTTCTGTCCTGCAAATTCTGACAGGCTAAATCCCAGCTTCAGTTACCCAGGGATTAGTATTGCTATCTAAACTGCTTCCATTGTGTCCCGATGACCTGGAAGAAGGCATGTACATGCAGGGGATAAAGCTCTCCAATGGTACAAAGCTGACTGCAGGACTGTCAATGCAAATGAGAAAATAACTATGCCCAGAAGGCACTGAATGGAGTACCAGCCGGAGGGGGGGGGGGGGGAGGGAAGAAACACAAGCAGGAAACTGAGCACAGGAAAAAATGATAGGTTAAAACCTGGGGTAAGTAAACAAAGTGGAAGGATCGGGGGGTTTGAGTGCGGACCGGCAAGAAAAGCCCC
>JAAGNO010000553.1:0-30838 GCA_033439905.1 Ceryle rudis | reverse complement strand
ATATAAATGCTATTAGTTGCTAGGTGACAACATTATTACCTGTTCTGTCAGAGTATTTGCAAAATACTTACAGTCAAGAACATGAATGTTTCAGGATCTCATCAATTCTGTATCAGGTGAATATATGCAAAAAGAAAGAAAATCATGCTTGAGAAGCAAGCCAATGCTGCAAACACCAGTAAATTAAATAATTTAGATGGACCTATTAAAGTTAGAAATACAGATGGAAGATTATGAAATGAGATTATATTGATTAGCATGTCATGCATATTGTGGGAGAATAATTAAAAGGAATGGCTAGATAGACATCATGCCCAAAGATAAAGTGCTCTGATTGAGTTTTCAGTGCAAGGTGAGAGCAGAAGAATACAATTTCAGGTTTCACACACAATTTAAACATCAGGATGTCAGCAGTTTGCCAGTACAGCAGCAGGTAAAATACAGGGCAGGTTTGTGAGAACTACATCACCTGAAACAAAAAAGCAGCTGGAGGAATTTTGGAAAAGAGCAGAGAAACGGTACCATGGATACCAAGAGAGAATTAGGTAAACAATTAAAATCATGAAATGTCAACATACTAAAGCGGAGAGTTGTACAGAAATAAAAAAATTGTGAAATTTTATTTTTCCAGAGGATTCTCTTAACTCTGAAAGCAAGATCAATTAGTCTTGACATGTAAAAATCAATTAGAATGCTCACATTTTTTATTAATGTACATAAAAATTAAATAGAAAATGAATATTTAAGCATTTTTTTCCTTTGATGAATTATGTACAAAGCCAATTGCCTTGAAGTTATATTCAAGCTAGACATACACGCCAAAAAAAAAGGGGAAACTGAAAACCAAGAAGAGTAATTTTCATACAAAATGTGAAACGTGCTGTGAGAAGTACTTCCCAGACCTTAACCTCATTTTGTGACACTGCTACCACATCACTGAAAACTAATAGTACAGAAACCAAATCCAGTGTAATTCTTCATCACGGTAGGGACCAAATGTCACAGCTGACCTGACCTGCAAGGAGGCTCTGTGCAAGCTGGAGCCTTGAGCATGCATTGGCAGATTGCCTGTCTGTTGTACTTACTTGCAGAGGAGAAATCACCAGTGGGGCGGCAGTTCCCTGTAGATATAAAAATACAAATACTAGAATTGAATAATTGCCCCTTTCAAATTATTTAGGACAATTATGGTAGTATACTTCACCTATCAGTATGAATTGTATACTTGGCAGCATCAGGAAAAAAAAATGGATTCTCTTGGGTCTCCAAATTGAGCACAAATCAGACAAATCATAAACCGGGTATTAAGTCTCATTTAAAATAGTACAGTACATTAGTGCCTGACTGCTTTCTTAATCACCTTTGTTCTGTACAGAGCATCTTTCTTAGTCATTCTTTTTCCCTATACATACCAACCCCCATGTAATTATGCTGCTTTAACGTTATACTATTTTGGATTAAGGAAGCACCTCCTCTGCTCTTAGTGATAATTATTCTCCTCTGTACAAGAAATTGGTTACTTTTTCCCAACAACAAAATTGATGTCCGATATCAAAAACATTGTTTAATTAGTTAAATGGTGATCATTTTCAGGAATCACTATGTGATGATTATCTACCTTTTTTGATACCATGCTTTTGATTAATTTGTCTCCATATATGGTGTCTGAGAATGCCTTGCTAGGCTTTAAGCCTACATCTTAGTAAAAGAATAAAAACTACAGCAAGTTTCTTTGCCTGTCACATAACTCAGATCTGTTTATCTTCACTGCCTCTTACCATCTATGAAAATGTCTCCCACTGAAATGTCTATCCTTTTCTTTCACCACAAGTATGGTGAATTGAAGTGAACGTAAGTTGTTAACACTGTAGCTCTCTTAATGCTCACAAAACCTTATCTGTCTATGGATATATAGTGGCAAAGGCAAAATGCAATTGATGATCTTACCCTGGCTCCAAGTGGACACATATTGTTGTGGACGAATGTGCTTGACACAGTTTGATTTATCAACAATTCAAGATTTATTAATAAAATGAGATAAATCAAAGGCTGAATCTAGCAGCACTCACTAAAATATGTAATTTAGTAAAAAAGCAACTTAATTACAGGTTTGAGGATGACAAGATTCACACTAACTCACTCCAAGGTATCTCCAACCAAAGTATGTTTATACACATAAACACAAAGAATACAGACGCAAAAATACTTGGCCAGTGAAATATGTAGATGCCCACATGCTTAAAAGCAAATTCATAAAGTCAAACACCAAGATAGATAGAGGTAGGTAAAAGAGTCTAGTCTATAGTGAAAATATTCCCCTTCGAGTTTAGAGTAAATAGTCACAATGCATTGGCATTTCTCAAAGAGTGGGAATTGAGACTTGAGAAGATGGTCTCACCCAGGCCTGGCATCAACTTCATCGTCAGGTGGTCCTGAGAGGTGTCTCAACTCAGGGGAGATGCTCAGTGTACCCACTGCGATCCAGGGGAGCTCAAAGGGTCTTATTTTAGATTACTATTTATAGGGTCTGAGATAACTGACTTTTGTCAGGTACTTTTCCATTTTGTTCTAGGTTAAATGTTGCAATATTCTATCTTACACATGCCCAGAATGTACTGGATCATGGGGTGGTGGTATCCCTGCTCTGGGCCACAATCCAAGTACAGGTGGACCAGGTCATAAGAGGGCTGACTGATCTTCCAAGATGATAAGTAGGCAAATAGGAGCCAGGTGCACTGAAGGGGTGCCTTGACGCTCTGATCCACTGCAGGAGGTGGAGAGTAAGCTGTCAAGAAGTGGGGGTCAGTCTGTTCTCACAAATAACAAGTGACAGAAGAAGAGGAAATAGCCTTAAGTTGCACTAAGGGAAGTTTAGATTAGATATGAGGAAGAATTTCTTCACAGAATGTGTTATCAAGCACTGGAATGGCTTGCACAGGGAAGTGGTTGAGTCCCCATCCCTGAAGGTACTTAAAAGTTGTGTAGAAATAGTGCTGAGAGATATGATCTAGTCAAGGTCTTCTCAGCGTTAGGTTAATGATTGGACTACATGATCTTAAAGGTTATTTCCAGTCTAGGAAATTCTGTGGTTCTGAGTCATACCCTGTATTGAGTGGCCCACGTGTTGGGAGGGGGTGTAGTATCACTACACACATGCATTCTGAAAATGATTAGCATAGTGCCAATAATAAGAAATCCCTCTGGCAGTATCAGCAATGAAATGAATAAAAAAACAGGTGATGCCTAAGCTTCTCCTGTCTTTAGAGGTTACCCATGTTGAAAAATCAGGGTTGCTGTAAAGTCTGTGTGCAGAGTATTAAAAACAATGGAGGCTGCATTGTTATTGACTGTAGTAATCTGCAGGTGGAGATCCTAATCTCTCTAAAGTGGTTTTACAGAAAAAAGGATGGACACATACTTGTGAAAAAATGAAAAATAATTAATTTACCACTTACAAAGGAAATTACTTGAATTGTAAGAAGTATAGAATGACAAACCATGAGGACAGTTTTCCCATGGCTCATGAAAGCTTGATCTCTACAAAATATAAAGTATACCTCCATTATGTATCAGATGCAATCCTTCTTCAATCAGAAGAAGGATGTTTTCATTCTTTCATTTAAATATCATTGAATCTGCCCAGGAAAGTGATTGAGTCATCATCCCTGGAAGTTCTTTTAAAGACATGTAGATGTGGCACTTAGGGACATGGTTTAGTGGTGGACTTGGCAGTGCCAGGTTAATGGTTGGACCTGATGATCTTAAAGCTCTTTTTTACCCTAAACAATTCTATGATTTTATTCTATAAATCAGTATATGTTGGTTTCAGTCTTTGTGACTCCCAGGGTTCTAAACTAGCAATAATTCATGGCTGAATAGTATTGGTCCACATCAAAACAAGCAGAGCAAGTGCCACTTTTTCATGGGAACAAACCAGCAAGTCTTACTTTATGGTTACTCTAGAAGGAAATATTTCTTCTTAAATGAGGAATTTTAATATAACAGCAATGGGACATTTAATGATGATCTCTGAAGACTATGAAATCTTAATGTTCAAAGACCTGAGAGGTTTTTTCAACAAACTTTAACTGCTGAACTGATCTATTCAATGATGAGTTCAAACTCAATCTGAGAAGAGATGGAGCTGCAATAGGAACTGTTTGTTCCAACATCTGTGTTGCTGTTCCAAAACTTCACAGTAAACAAATATGCACAGTAAAATCTCTTCATGTCTAGGGTAATTATTTCAGATTTTTTTATGAATTGAGCACTACGAGTGTCTAAGTCGGTCTGCCAAACTAAAATTACAAAAAGTCATAAATGAAACAAAATATTTTAATTAATTGCAAAATAAATATTCTGAATTTCAGCAAAACTCAATATGACAGGAGTGTCTTTGGTTTTAAGTTGTTGAAGAGATCACATGGGTGACCTATATTATTCTTATATTATACTTTAAGTATATCCTTAAATACCTCAGTAATTTTCCAAGTACAGAAATTATCTCAGCTACCACCTCTTTTTAATTAACATGAGTTGGAGCTTCAGATTTATTATTCCCCCATTTGGAATTCCACTCCCTGGTATTCCACTTCATCTCTCAGGAAGTCCTCACACTACCCTCTACTTTTTCACGTCTTAATGATTTTTTTTTTTTTTAATTGGCCTTGAAGCGAGCAGTTTTGATATACCCTGGGCAGAGCAGCATTGTGCACAGTCTGTCCTCATCTCTCATCTCACTCCATTAGCTTCTCTGTCCCACTTTCTACCAGAAAATAAAATTCCCAGAAAGGGAATTCCCAGAAGGGCTGAAAACATTGCTAGCTAAAAAAAAAAACCCAAAGTATGAAAAGTGACTACACCTATCACAGAGCAATATTCACTCCTGTCCTGAAGATGATTTCTTCTCCAAGCCACTTAGTTCCCCAGCTACCACCCTGACCCCCATCCTGCTATAGTTTTTAGGTTTCACTGCCATTGCCTTTAGTTATGCACTTCTAATCCATCACCTGGTCTGGAGAAAGACAGCATGCAAAAGCTTCAGTCTGAAGAAGGAGGCATCTGGACTTTAGTAACACAGTATTTGTTTCTATTTTACGTGAGTACTAAGCTGATTAGCCTTTACTCGGAAGAGAGGCCATTGAGCAGAAATCAAAGATGGCAGCTGTCCTCATCACCAATAATGCGAGTCCCCTTCCCAAGAAAATGATTCAGCATCCTGCATGTCCCTGAACAACCAGGAGCCATGGGCGAGGTCCTCTTCTAGGTACCTAGGTGAGCAGGAAGCCGAACTGCTCATAAGTGTTCTTAAATATTGGCTTATAATTTTCTTTCTGCTGTTAAAATCCCAAAATGAGCAAAAAGAAATCTCTCACACAATTATATGTTTCTTACAGGAACCAAAAGCAGAGGCTTAAATAAACAAGAAATGAACAGGAAATAGCAATGTGAAGTTTTCCCCACTGTGTACTCACACCTTCTGGTGAAATGCAGTTCAGAGTTTTCCTAAACCAGAGCTTTTATCTGTATCCTTATTTTTAATGATTTTTTTTTTTAATTAATATATCTCTGAGTCTTTTTAAACTTTCAAGCTCCACGTCATACTGTAGCAATTCAAGGATGGCAGTGCTTCTTCCTGGCAACAGTTTTCTTTCTTGTATGTTCTATAAAACTGTATGTGATCATTAAAGTTACTGCCCTGCAGGTCTCATCCTGTGAGAAATAACATTTGTTCCTTACTCACTTTCTGTATGATACCTATGGCTTCTTATCACAGAATCACAGAATGGTTTGGGTTGGAAGGGACATTTCAAGGTCATCTAGTCCAACCCCCCCTGCAGGAAGCAGGGACATCTGCAACTAGAGCAGATTGTTCAGAGCCCCTGCCAACCTCACCAGGAATAGTTTCAGGGATGGAGCATCTACCACCTTTCTGGGCAACCTGGGCCACGGTCTCACAACCCTCAGTGTAAAAAATGTCTTCCTTCTCTCTAGTCTAACCTCCTTCTTTTTGTTTAAAAGCATCACCCCTTGTCTTATCACAACAGGCCCTGATAAAAAGTCTGTCCCCATCTTTCTGACAGGCCCCTTTAAGTACTGAAAGGCCACAATAAGGTCTCTTGAGACCATGTCACTAAACACCACATCCAATCTTTCCTTAAACACCTCCAGGGATGGTGACTCCACCACCTCCCTAGGCAGTCCATTCCAGTGTCTTATGTTCCTATCCGCTCACTCTCTATCTAGCAACTGTTCTGTGCTTTTTGTCATGTTCAACAACTTTATATGCTTCAGACCAAAGATACAGAGTAATCAACACATGAATACACAGTGGATTTTAGACTAACAAAATGATATTTCTGACTTGTTCACTGGAGGCTTCCTGCTAATTATTTAATACATTATCCACCTTTTTGACTGTCACTGAATATTGAATTGACATTTATTTGAACTATCAACAAAAATGCCAAGATATATTTCCTGAATGGTAATAGCTAATTTACGGCCCATTTCTCTGTAGTTTAGTTAAGGCTGATTCCCTCCCATCTCTCCCTTCCTCCCATTACTTGGCACAAATCAACACTGATTTTTATCTGTGAGTGTATTACAGTTCTTTCAGCCTCATTAGATCCTCTTGCAACTATTCATGGCCAATTTTTGTGTTTACAAACCAAAATCATTTCACACTCCCCATAGATGCTTTCTTTTATTTCATTAATGCTTTTCAAGGTTCTTTATGATCTTTTATCCTAGCCTAAATGTTTTAGATAAGCTTCAGAACTACATCACTGTAATTCTGAACTTTCCTTCACCTATATGAAGATCTATAAGTAGAGCATGAGGAATGTCAGAAATAAGTTAAATAAAAAGGAAGATTCAAAGGAAAAGGAGTGAACAGAGTTGTTGTGTCTGAGACTGCTGATACTTGTGATTGCACTTGAGACTATTTTAATATTAAATGTATCTGATTTCTCTTCCATTTTTGAAATTGGTGGTCCCAAGTATACATATATACCAAAGTCAAAACTGTTGAGAAATGTGGGAATTAAGAGGAGAAGTATCTATCTATTCATAGCAAATTCACTGTAACTACAGTGCCAGCTCCACCCCAACCAAAATCTATGATTAATGAGGAGAGAATCAATGCAAATTGCTGCAGACAGCAATAAGTTTAGTCATCAGAGGCATTACTGGTCGGGAGCCCAATGATTCCTTTTGTTATCTAGCAATAATGTTGCTACATCAGTTTTAAATTAGTTAGAAAATTATTTTCCTCCTTTATTTATAGTTCCAGGTACACTGTTCAGCATGTGGCAACATTCCTGTAAAAGAATAAGTGTACTTCTTTGATTTCTCTGGGCTTTTTCCCTTTAAGTGGCACACTGATTACTCTGCTACATGAATTCTATTCCCTCTGGGCACCCTTTTTATAAAGCATACTTTATTTGAATGATGATATAATATTTCCCTCCTCCTCTGGATATCAGCTTCATTTAATACAGAACACTTTAAAGTTTCAGCAAAGAAACAATTTTTCAGTGGGAGGTGTCATTTTTTTGAAATTTTTTTCCAAAGGGCCTTCATTTTTATTTTTCAAGCACTTCATTTTTATTTTTTGTTTTGTTTTGCCCTTATAGATATTTCTGTAGCATTGAATACCATAATCTGCAAGCATTTCATGAGCCATAATGAGTTACCTTAGTATCATCCTGGGAAATGTTGTAGACTTCAGACTGCCTCACCAACCAATCATTTTTACACTCCTAACAAAGTGAACCAGATTGTGAAAAATAAGGTAATTAGATAACAGCAGTTCAGTATTGTGTAGCATATTGTAAAAGGAGAAAAAAAACCTATAACATTCAGTTCTTTGCTGTTCTGCAGTGATGTGCATAATATTTGCGATGCATAAGACAGCTACCGTCACGTTCTCAATAGACACCTCTGGAAATTCTCCAGTCTTCACTAGTCATAGCAGATATTTTCATTAAAATCCATTAATTTAATCCATTAAAGGCCATTAAAAACTCAGAGGATGCTGGACCATCTATAACCTACACACTTAGAGAAATCTTGTTATTGGGAAGTCCTCACATTTCACTAAAAAGCTCAATCATACCAGAGACTCTTTCAACTGCTGACACACCGGCTTTGGAAATACTCATTTTATGGTTCATTTTTATGCTTTTAAAAACATTTGGCTCTGGTGTGAGTTTACAGGTGAACTGTATAAACCTGAGGGCAAATCACTACCAATAAAATCTTACTTGGCTCATTTCTGAGTAACTCTTTCCCTGACCTATTTTTATAGATATATCGGTAAAGATATCCATTGTTACTATAGCTATTTGTAAATGCAAGTCTGATGGTATAGATCATACAGATTTTCCAGAGTTTCACTGCCTATCCCCCACCCAGAAATGAACAAACAAATAAAATTCCTTATTTCTTATTGTTCTCTGTTTTTCAAAACATATTCTCTGCTGTTTTCTTCTCACATTTCCCCCCTTCGTACCCTTATCTGTTAAAAAAAAAAAAAAAAACAGGCTCAAATCATACAGTTAGAGACTGTACATCTCATTCCAGACTCTCCTGGTTTTGTCTGGGATAGAGTTAATTTTCTTCCTAGTAGCTGGCATAGTGCTTTATTTTGGATTTAGGATGAGAATTATGCTGCTAACACAGAGATGTTTTTGTTGTTTCTGAGCAGTGCTTACACTAAGCCAAGGACTTTTCAGCTTCACATGATGCCCTGACAATGAGGAGAGTGGAGGTGCACAAGAAGGTGGGAGGGGACACAGCCAAGACAGCTGACTCAAACTGGCCAAGGAGATATTCCATATCATATGATGTCATGTTGAATGATTAAAATGAGGGGATTTGGCCATGGGGTGGCAGCCAGCTGCTCAGGAGCAGGATGAGAATCAGTCATTTGCTGGTCAGCAATTGCTTAGTGCACCAATTGTTTTTGTGTATTCTTTTAGCATTTTTTTTTCCTCCTTTTTCTGCCCTACTAGACTGTCTTATCTCAACACATATGAGTTTTACCTTTTTTCCAGTTCTCTCCCCCATTCCACTGGGGGGTATGGAATGAGCGAGCTGCTATGTGGTGTTCAGTTGCCTGCTGGGTTAAACCACAACAAAGACTCAAACAAGTATTTATCTATAAAAGATACATACAAACAGCTCATCCAAAACAAATCTACTTGTGTTACCTTTGAGAACACTAGAGTGTACAACAGTGTTGTTAAGGCAAATTACAGTGTGGTGTCAGTGTAGGTAACACAGTACAAATAACAGTAGTCAGTTTATAAAAGATGTAGAAAAGGTCTGTTCAAAACCCTGAATCCACCTGAGCAGTTGTCTGGGTCAGATGCCCTAAATAATCAAATGTGTGCTTCTCTCTCTTGTCCTAGTCCCTGCATTAGCTGCTTCCTACCATATAAAAGTCACTTAACTCTCCCACTCATCACTGCTTACAGGAGTGTTTGCTGCCTCTCTGAAAACTTGTCTGCTGGGAGTGTTTGTCAAATAAAAGATCTCTGCTTCAGTCACATATGAATCTTCTGGTTGACTATAGGAAGTAAAAACCTTGCTGCTTACAGGTGGATGGAGAGAAAAGATGTCCCTTTCTGCCCTACCTGTGCAGTGATTTAGAAAGTCCCAGGAACACTCAGCTAGAACCACATGCTATTGGAAAGAAAATCTAAAATAATCTGTGTAGTCTTTCTACAAACAAAGTGAGGTCTTGTGAAGACTATCAGTTGAAGCAACATGGGAACTCTTTCCCCTTGCTTACTTTCTAAGAAGTATATCTGCTTTGCCTAGCAATGGAGGACTCCACATAGAGTTTGGATAATCATTAGTCTGATATCAGCTCATGAAAGATAGGCATGTGACATGTAGATATCACCCCCAAATAGACACTCCTCCTGCCAAAGCAGAGTAGGCTATTTCCCTGCTGAATAAACTACAGGCAAGGAGGATGGCATTTGATATGAGTAAGGTAAGGGACAGGTCAGCCAGCCATGTTCACATCTGTGGTACAGTACAACTTCAGAGCAAACACAAAAGGGTGGGTTTTTTGTCAACACCTGTAGAAGGTTCAGTTCCTTTTCTCCAATTCCTTTATCTGACCAAAGCCAAATACTTCTGTCTTGTGAGGTCTGCTAGTCTGTGCTATAGACAACACTGAGATAAGCTGTAAGCATGCTCCGAGATTCTGGTACAGTTTTAAAAGGATGATACTGCTTTTCTTGACTAGTAGTCAGAAGAAGCTGAAGAGATAATGATGAATTCAGAATAGATAAAGCTGGTGGCTTACTGTCTGCTTTGTATCTGCTGGCATCAACTCAAAAATAGCCACAACTGATATGTGTTCAGGGATGACCTAGTAACATTCATTTGAATTCAGGACTCTTAACTCAGTTTGCTTCTCCTTTCCCACCTCTATGTAGCTCCACATTAAAAGGTATGAAGCACTTTAATTATCAGTCATGTTATAAAAATTGTCCTAACTAGCATTTTCAAAAATGGGGAGGTCACAGAGTACCTTCCAAATTAAAGCTTTAAGCATTTGGAAAGTATATCTCTAGGTTTAGTGTTTTGTTTTGTTTTGTTTTCTTAATTGCCTAGGTAATAATATAAAAACCTAAAGGTTACTACTCATACGTACTAATGAACTGTATTTTTTCTGACTCTGAAAAGCCAACAGTGTTAAATCCCTGAAATTGCAATGAAGTTAAATTCAGAGAACAGAAGGATACTGATCCATATGAGTATTAGCATACACAGTAATAATACGTTTTAATACAGTATTATAATTTTTATTTTTAAAATGGAACCCTGTCTAGACATGTATTAAATCTCTGAGGCAGTGGTTAGTAATGTGTGAAGAGTATATTGAATAGCTCATCTTTTGAAACTGGCCATTTTTCTGTTTTATTGAAATACTGTGAAGTAGAGATACATACACAGAGTAAATGTGAAACACTGGTAGTAGGAGGAATGAGCTCTGACAGCCTTATTGATTCCCTGTTTTTTCTGATCCTTTTATTATCCACTGTTGAGCAGTCTCACCAAAGTGCTTAAAATTGTAGCAGGCTCCATAATACTACAGATTTCTAAATCTTACATTATAACTGCAAAACCAGTTTGCTTCTTCCTCCCTGTATAATCTGCTTATTCCCCTCTTTCTTTCTCAGAGCACAATTGCTAGCATCGTATCTTCAATATTCTGCACATCAGAAATTAATTGATTCCAACTGGAATTTCTGGGGGCATTAATGAACAATAAGGTAGTTCCCTCTCTTGTTTTGAGCTTAGGTCTACCAAGTCCAGCAAACAAACTAATGACTCTATTAAACACTACATCCAGTTTGAGCTGCCTCGGGAAGGAGAAGAGGTAGGGAAAAAGTTAGAGTAATGCTGTTAGAGCAAGCCCGGTACTCCCAGGCACTGCATCATGTTGGCACTGTAACATGTCAGCATTGCAGGTTTATCTTGGTAGGAGACAAAATGGATCAAAACTGACTTCCCACAGATTTTACTTTCTGAAGCTCAAATATAAAAATAAAAAAAATAAATAAGGCTATTTTGCCACACAAAGTATGGAAGGCAGTGTGACAGAAAGAAGGTGAATTTTGAGAGAAAACACACTGAAACTCTTTATTTCTGTGAAAGCAAATCACTTCTGAAGAAGAAACCATAAAGATTTCATGAGTTTAGGATTGTGATGCTTTACTGTACAATATATCTGTTCAAATTAGAAACTTCTTAGACCTCATGTTGATTTGATGGAGAGATTTTTTGCTTTCAAAAAACAAACTTAATGACATAGCTCTGTATCCTGATGATACTGCAGGGCTCTCACTGTTTATGGACTTCTGTGTACAATTCAAACATCCTTGTTTACATGAAAACTTATTAGGAAACCTGCTTATCTTTTAATAGCCTGAGTGTAAATAACCTCCAAATTAGAGATATTGGACAACACACTGTCATCCAGTTGTCAAATTCTCCCAGCTGCTTATGCCCTTATTAACCTGGAGGTTACCACCACAAAAGGTAACTTTCCCAGGAAAGAAGGGATCAGCTTCACCAACTTCAGAGAGAATCAAAAAAATTGCAGAACAAGTCAAGGTGGTTTGAGCTAATGCTATTAGGAAGGATTAGGACGAGGTTAGAAAATTAAATATACCTAAGAAAAGGTGATAGGAGGGGATGTCAGGTTGTAAACTTACATCTCTCTGACTATCACTTGTATTGGGCTGGTATAAGTAACAGTCAAGAAGCTCATGCAGCCAGCTTTCCACTAAAACAGGTTTCAAGTAACCAACCATCCTCTGTAGCTGAACTGCAGGGCAGTAACTACCTGCTCAGGGGCACCAGGAAAAACAGAGGGAACACTTTTATCTCAGGTCATGACAGCTATTTCTCTTCAGTGACTGTGCATTTTAATGACTGTTCTTTGACAAATGGCAATTAGTATGCTGAAGAGCTTGACAGATACCTAAAGAAGGATTATTTTTCTTGCCTGTCTGAAGGAAAGGACGGAGTGATGAGTGAGTTGAAAACTCCCAGAGAAGATGAAAAGGCAGGGTGAAAAAGAAGGAATTTTAAAAGGCACTAGGGAATTTAAAAAGACACCACAGATGTGAACCTGTGAAAGGCAGAAAGGAAATGTGATACAAGAAGAAAAAAGAAACTTCAGATGGGCTTTACTAAAGAAAAAAAAAAAAAAAACCAAACACAAGCAGAGGTTAGGAGGAAAGATGGTTTTGCACATAATCCAGGAGATGCCTCCAAAAGACTCAAAAACCCTATCTAAAAGATGCTCCTCATCAGTACAACAGCAGTGAAAAGAAAATAAATGTGCACAAGCTTTTCTTTGTACAGACCTCTTTCTCAGACAAAACAAGGGGCGGTGGTGTTTTGAAAACCCCATACAAATGCCTCTGTTCCTTGTTTGCCTATATCTATTAGAAACTCTGTTATGTTGGCTTCCCAACCCATTTGGACATTTTTCTCTCTAAAGAAACTACTGTCACGGGAGACCTCTGTTTTCTCTAGACTTTCCAGCATGAAAAGACAGCTTGTCTTCTGTCACCTTCCTCACAGTGAGTCACCTGGGACTTGTTAGCAAGTTAATGTGTTTTCTTGAGTTACATGGTTTAGAAATCCCACAGGGTAATATTTAAAAAAAAAAATGTTTGATACAGCCAGAACTGCATAATACTATGTCGATAGTAATTTTATTCTAAATGCTACATCCTGCATTTGCAACTCAGAAACTTCTGAGTCCTGCAGGCACACAAGTATCTGCCCAACTTTATCTGGGCATTGTCCTTTGGGATGCACCTGCACTAACATTTTTAATTCAGACCCAGAGGATGAATTAAATCTCCATTTCCCATACTTTGGTTCATGTGATGGAGAAGTTTTTGAGAAAGTGGACCTCATAGAGGTCCAGATACAAAACTGGCCCCAGACACACCTCCATCTCTGTAAGCATGTGCACTTTGACATCTCTCACATCAGCAAAGCCTCTAGAGCACAACACAAGGATTTCATAATTCAAGATATGAGTTCTGCTGGAATGACACTTGGATGGAGATAGACACCAGAAATGGCCTATGCTGTGTTTCCTGCCTGGTTTGTCATGGTGAAGAGTAGATTTGAAGTCCTGCCCTGTATTTCTTGGTTCTCAGAATATCAGTATTACTGAACACAAATTCACAGGTCAGGAAGGAGAAACCCAACACTTAAGCATTTGCACTTCTGTGTTCCCTGTCACTTCTCATTCTGCATTCTATTTGTTAGGCTTGCCCACAGCTCTGCATTTTTCTTTAGGGCTGATTTTACAATAAGCCTTACAATATATTAAAAATATTGTTACAGAAATAGTAGTAAGAAGAAAATAATTATGCAGCTAAAAAGCAACAGAAATGAAGAGTAAGGTAGTGCTGTAAGTGACAGCGTTAATTATGCAGGCTTTTTCTTAAATTTTATTTTCTGTAGTGATAGATTTTATTTTCACCCTTTACTGTTTGAGCAGTAACACTTTTAATTCTGAATTCTCATCAGGGACACACCCTAATGTTCTTTCACATGGTTTTTAATGCCATTAACAATACCATTAAACTTATTTGGGCTACTCATGGAATAAGATAAAACTAAGAGAAATGTAATCACGGTCTTTTCCTTTACACACCCCTTTTTCAGTTGAGACAGGCCACAGTTGTTCGTTCTTTTAATTTCTGTCTGGGTCATACAGGCTAAGATACATAGGTAAAAATGAAAGTGGCAATCTATATCATCTTCCACATATTCTGTCACAGGAGGAGAATTTGGATTTCCTGCTGTTTTCTCAAGGGCCATAACAAACTTCCACAACAAGATTGCTTCCCATTCTTTGCAGCTTGATGGGCCTGTAATGCATGGCATTTAGGTGTAAACCTCACATTTACCTTATGGAATTGCACTTATGTCAGCCTTTTCAAGATCCGAGCCCTGTTAAATGCTAAAGTGCAGGAGTTAAGACGGACAGAACTAATTAATACTGAAGGAACAAAAATAAAATCCAGCCCTGGATACTACCTTTTATTTTAGAGAAGAATAACTAAGATGAACAAACCAATACAAAATTTTTACTGATTTAATTTCCTCCAAACAGTGGCAGCTTTAAACAACCCATCTATAAGGTGCTTTAACGTCTACAGCATTTCAGCTCCCTTTCCTCCTAGATGAGACAGTACGTAAAATTCAACTCTGTACACTGCTTAAATCCAAAGCAATTCTTTGGACTGATGTGGGTTTCACACTAGTATTGCACAGCTGAAATTCATTTAATAACGCAAGAGACTTCCAGTCTTCTCTTTTTCCTCTGCAGTTTAACTGCACTAAGTCTGGACATTATAATCAAAATCCTGTATCACAGTTTGCCTTTGAGCTATTTGAAATGGTGAATGACTGAAAAGTACCCGGGCATGGAGTGCCACCATAGAAGAGCTAACCTGTTAGCAATTCAGACATACTTTCTTTACAAGAAGGCTTTATGGAATAAATTGCTTGGGGCACCCAGGTGGTAAGATGGGCAAGTATCATAAATCAGCTCTGAAATATAAACCGGGCAATTGAAAGTGCGAATAATGGTGGGGTTTGATCACACTGGTTAGGTGTGTCATTTAAATTTGTGATAAATAAATATGCTGATCTGAAAGTGTACCACAGCAACTGGGGTAGCAGAGGGAAAAGCTGGGGTTGGCTAGGTTGGAAAGTCAAACTGGAAGGGGAGACTGTGGGCTTTTTTGTGTGTGTGTGTGTGTTGTTAGGGGTTTTTTGGTAGTTTTCTTTTTTTTTTTCTTTTTTTTTTAAATTAAGCTTGAAGGGCATCGTCTCTTGCCATTTCAGTTCAGAAATCAGGTCCCAGAGCATGGTCCATTACCTTTCTGGCTGCACAGATAGGCTATTTGTCCATGGTCAGATACAGTTGTCACCTCAACAATTCAGCTTGTCCTCAGATGAGTAATCAGTGGGTGTTAAGAAGAAATCAGGCTTTTTACTAGATGTGGAGTTTGGTCCAAAGCTTCAGTAAGGACTCATTCAAGGGAAGACATGGGCAGAGAAAGCAAATAAAAGGTAACTGAGAAACTATTTGAAGTGTGTTCAAATATTTGAATTAGTTCAAATTTATATGAGGAATGTATGAACATAGAAATGACATGACAATATTTTTATGACAATATAAAAAATAAACTGTTACATGAAACAACATATGGTTATTCATGTCCCTTAATGTCTCAAAGTCCTAACAAAGTTCTTGCATCATTAGAAGAACTTCTTTAAAAAAAATTTAGACCATCTCAAGTTGCAAACCAATAGGCAAACCGATGACAGTTTATTCTATAGCTGATTCTCTTTTGCCTGTCCCTTGAAAAGGGATATCAAGTAAAAATTGTTTTAAATTCTTTCTGCTTATATAGTGATTTACCATACTGGCCCCAAAGAACCACTTGCACCATACCAAGAACATTTTTCAGTTTTTCTATCTGGACTTGAAATGCCCCTGAAGCCTTTTTATATCATTTGTTTATATTTGTTCCTTTTGAAATACAACCTGCTCTGGGTATGTCTGTTTTAGACTTAAACTCTAGGCCAGCTTAAAATCCAAACAACCTATATTCAATCACTACCCAGGGTTTAGGTCTTGATCACATTCACTGAAAACAAGAGAAGACACCAAGGAAGAAAACACAAGTCCTGTTGCTTTAGTAATGGTGGATCACTCTTCTTACCCTTGCACAACCTGGAAGCCCATTGCTGCTTGCACTTTTTCCTTTCTTTTATACATCAGCCAGGCAGCTCAATCACACAGCAGTCATTTTTAAATATGGCTGACAATGGTCTGCTTCATCCTTGCTGATGCTTAGACGTTTGTATCTCCAGCTTCTCCTGGAGCTTTTCCACAGGCATGTTACTGAATCTGTAGATTGTCCAGCCTGAGGGGTTTTCTCATAGGTCACAGTCCCTTTAAGACTACCACCATATAACACTTTCATCATGAGAAATACAGCACATGCACCTTAACTCATCATGTTCATAAAGCTCTCTCTGGAGTTGATATTAATAAATGAGAATTGGCATTAAAAGTTATATTGTAAATTATCTTCTCTTCCCCCAACCCATGCACTCACACAATTATTGTCAGTTTGGAGGAGGGGTAGGATTGCTGTCAAACAAGATTTTCATGCTAATAATTGTGATAAACAGCCTTACAGTGATGTCACAGAATCTGATATCCTTCATGTCTTCTTTCCCCACCTCTCCCTTCACTGTCCCTGGGGTGCTCTGCTAGGTGCTGGCTGCTAGATGAAGTGTAGCATTAGGGTATCAGAGATATGATGGAAATTCACCTCTCTGGGAATTAGAAGATTCCTTTTCATTTAGCTCTGGGATGTGAGCAATAAAATGGTGATGAATGAGTCTTACCTGAGAGGACCCCGCTGCACAGCACACACAGCCTGGCAAAGGCATTTTTTGATAACCACTGAGTTATATCATAGATGCATAAGAGGAAATAAGCAGTCACAGCTCAAGGGCTAAAGAAACACGTTATAAATTGTTATAATTATCTGCTATGACAGTCAGCAGAGAACAGCTTAAATGCAGGAAGTATTTATGGGGCTGAGAAGAAAGCACACAGGCTGAAGCATTCACTGTTCACTGAATACTCCACTGGCTAGGAGGGAGGATGAGCAGACGTTGGAGGGCCAGACAGAAAAGACTGATTTTTCTTTCCTCAGAGATTAAAAGCTTCCATACAGCCAGGAATTTTTCCACTGTGACCCCATGAACTTCACCCCTTGTTCTGCCCTGTGCACAGCCTCAGGCACAGAGCCCATCTCCCTGCCCATCTCCCATGTGTAAAGATGTTCATGGAAGAGATGGAAAACATGGATCTGATCTCAGCTTACCTGCATCATTTCCTTTCTGTCCTGAAGGTATTGGTACTGACTTCACAACTTATTCTGTTTCTACATGTGTTATAAAGAACCAAACCAAAACGAAAGGCATCCAAGTTGAAGGTGCAGAAGCAGGTTTGGGGAAGGGACTCCCCGTTGCATACTGGTGCTGAATTCATCTTTGACTGCAGAGTCAGACTGTGAACTAGGCTCTGCTTTTCAGGAAGGCTTTTTTTCCAAATAGTAACTTTAAAGGGAAAAAAAAAAAAAATCTCTTTTCACTGCCAAACTATCATTTTTTAAAGCTGGAACTTCTGATAGACTCCAATCACCTTCAACAAATTTTTAATATTTTGGAAATAAACTATTTCAATTTTTCTAGGTTAATCTCTTCACAAAACCAGCTGAGCCTAAAGGTGTAACATGCTTTGATTTACTGCTGGGGTGGGATGGAGTCCGCTACCTGATTTTATGAACATTTTTCTTTTTTGTTTTTTGCAAGTTTTGTTTCCAATGATTGCGGATGCTGGGCAAGCAAAGTTGTCAGGAAAGAATGGCTCAGATTATCAGACTTCTTCACATTAGTGCATGAGTATTTGGACTACTTCAGTATTTGTTTTGTAACAGCACTGAAAATTTCAAGCTAAACAGCGAGATACCTGTCTGAGAAGATACATGAACATAAACTAATGCTAATAATGATAATTACATCCAGCTGGAATTCAAATTCCCTTCTGAGCTCCATCAGTGCTGTTCATTAACTGAGGTAGAGTTACAGCTTTTAACTTCTTGAGTTAGGCAGCAAATGCCAGAACAACCTCAGGAGGATATGTGGTTACTGTTACCTCATGAGGACAAAAGCATCTCACAATATTCTTGAAATATGCATATTTGCAAAAAGACTTAAAACTTTTAATTTCTGATGTTCTAATGGCCTAATAGCCTTTAAAATGCCTGATTATTCAAATTCCCCATATAGCTCCCTCATGCATAACTAAATATTAGGAATGCAAATAATCTTAATTAGCTTGTATGGTAATATTCCCATAGTCCTTTGTAGTCACTGGAAAACTCTTGTATTTGAAAAAGTGAGCTACATGCACATTTTTTTCCCCTAATGCAGCAAGAAAAGCTGTGTGAAAGTAAATATGAAGTCTCAAGACAGAAGTGGTTATAATTACATATTAATTTAGTCTTTTTTCCCAAGTCAGTGAAATTTTCCGTAAGTACATGGCAAGTGTATGAGTATAATCCTGTGGAAAAATTTTAGCTTCCCTGGTGGAAAAGGTGCTAGCATTTCCCAATGCTCAGCAAGATGACTCCTCTTCCAAAACATCCTGTTGATAATCTTCCAGTTATCCCTCATATGCAGAGAAAAAAACTGGAGGATAGATGTGAAACATAATAAACATAATCTAGATTTTTCTTAGATACCATTTGGGCTGCTATTGAACAGAAGAAATGTAGGTAAATACTTTTCAAAACAGTTTCTCTGTGTTAACATAATCATTTCACACATAGGTGTTCCTGCATTGGCAGGGGGTTTGGACTGGATGATCTCCAGAGGTGCCTTCCAACCCCTACCATTCTGTGATTCTATGATTTTCTTATAATTTGTTGTGAGGTTTTTTCTTTTATGTATTGGCTGTTCTGATTAATTTAGGAAATTGCAGTTCAGCTAAAATGTATGATTGTATTTAAAGGCATAAAAACCACATTAAAAAAAATCAAGGTTTTTTTTGGCTTCAGTCCAGTCCAGTTTAGTTTCTACAATTTGATGAGGAAAAAAATTAGACTATGGTATTAAATTCAACAGAACTGAAAGCAATAATGAAAATTCTATGAACAATGCCCTGCTAATTGGATGGAAATTAAAAAAAAAACCCAAAACAATGGAGGCAGACCCAGGTAATTTTCTTTTCAGTTTTTGTCTTAATGTAAAGCTGAAAAAATTTATCTAGCTTCAAACATTTTCTAATCTTTTTTTTCTAAAAAGAAAGAAATGTCCAACACTGCAGCCATTTTAGTTAAAATATTAATATCCTTGGATGTGTGAAATCTTTTAATATGGCTAAGTTTTTCAGCAATGCACACACTTAAGATATAACTTTAGATATATTAGACACTTGGGTTTAATAATAACACATACCATAATACTAAGCTTCTGAAGGTGCAAGGGCAGTCACAGAGGTAAAATCCAGGTCACGGAGACTTTTAGAGGGATTCCAGTCAATTTTTTCACAAATCTACTTGCTTCATGAAGCCTCATTTTTAGACATAAATCCTGATACTTTAACATAAAGATGGCTGCTCCACAGTATACCTCTATAACACACTGTCAGAGTTACTGGTCTTGCCTTTCTGAGACACAATGAGCTAAAGAAGAGGAGCATAAGACAGAGCAGGGTGCGTGATGGCAAGTCAGGAGCTGGAGCAATGGGAACCCAACAAGCAGCTTCAAAGGAATATTGTAACTGCAGCTTCTCTGAAAGCACATACATCCGAAGCCCTACTAAAGTCCATACTTTAGTTTCACCAATTTTACAAACTACTTATTGCAAAAAGAAATAAATAAATCTATATTTAATAAAACCTAATAAATCTTCTGTTTGCATAAAATATAAGAAGACCTATGCATTTTCATTTCTTTCTTGGGATGATTGGTTTCTCTTTTGTGATTCATAAATTCCAGTAGATGCAGAAAAAAGTTACATAAAAAGCTTTTTAGGGTAATTATGTCTTCAGCTGGAAATTTTGACATTTGTGATCTCTCTCTTTGATCGCTACTATTAATATCACCTGAGCAGATATGACTTGCTGAGAGTTAACTAATTGATAGAAAAAACTGCTTGGAGTTGCAAGAGTTTTCATTTCTTTATTTCAGTTTAAGTGACAAGGCTGCACTGAACAGGACCGTTACCTTTCCAGTAAATAGAATACTCAACAGACAGTGGTAAAAATATGTCTATGACTAGAAAAAAACCTGTGACTTTTGTCTTTTATCTAGTATTTAGGTTTTTATTTATCCTGTACAAGTGTTTGCATTAACACAGTATCTGCAGCTTCAGTGAATTTCTGAATCTTGTTTCTTTCAGAGTGGAAGAGGTGCAAGGTGACATCAGATAGCTAGTGAGCTAAAGAAATTGGACAGAGGATAAAAAAACAGAATTCAAATGTCTGTACTGATAGACAGGGAAGTGACAGAGGGAAAGATTAAGTCCACCCAGTTGCATGTTAAGAACTGCAGTGTTATAAATCCAACAGCAATACCTTCATGAAACACCTACTGAGATAAGCAAATTGTACTGCCCTTTGGAGGTCCCATACTCTTTTCCTTGACCATACAGGAAGCCTGTGTTAGGTTTCTTAGGCAATTCAATTTTATATGGCATCAATTCATCTCAGAAAGATTAAGGGTTTTGTCCAGTATCATATAATAATTCCTTAGCTAAAGTGAGAAATTTTCCCACACATTTGGCTCAAAATTATGGCCTGGGCTAAACTGCTGTCCGAAGGCCTTCCCACTTCAATTTTCACCTATTGTCCACACCTAACCTGCAACTCTGCCTAACAGTTTGCCACCTCTTCTGATGTAAAATTTTGTAGAGCATTGTCTGCCCCAGGAAGCTACTTAGATTTTGGGTTACTTCACTGAGAAACAGCATTGCAGGAAATTTTCTTATGCATTTCTAACTTTTGATAGAGATTTTTTTACACTAGCATAACTGCTACAGTGTGTGAATAGGTTAGATGTGACATGGCATATCCTTCTACTAGCACAACGTTTTATTACTTTTTTATGGTTGAAACATCAGCTTCTTAATAGAAGGAATGCACCGTGGGTGCAGTTATTTATTTCCACATCCAGGAAAATTACCCTCCTCCTTTACTCTCCCCTCCCAAATCTGACAGAAAAAGAAATGCAATTAGAAGAGAGAAATTTCTATGGAAAAGAAATAGAGACATGTGAAAAGGTTTCTTAGGATTATGCAAGAATACGGTTGTTATCAGTGTCAGAACAAAGACAGGCCTCTTATCAGATGTATCAAACCCTGCTCCAGCTGGACCATGAGACAAAGTTAAAGCCCCTCTGATGTGTGAATGAAACAACTTTGTCTGAGGATGCCAGGCTCAGCCATGTGCTGTGAGCAGCAAAGCATCATCTAAATTCCAAGCTGCATCAGAGGTTGGACAGTGTCCTGACTTTGGACTCAATTGGATTTGTATCTTCAGGCCCCAAAATTTCTAACAAAACCTAGAAATTGAAAATCCAGGATTCATAATCTGTCAGTCTATGGAAATTATTTACATTTCCTTTTTAGTCTATCTTCTGCTAAAAATCCTGTTGTTAAACAGCCATCACTTGGTCACATTTAGGGGAGGAGGAACATCTTTTTTCCTATATAAAGAGATTCCACAGGAAAAATGAATGCAACTTTGGAATGAAATGCAGTTTACTTGCTGTCTAAAAAGCAGAACAAACATCTAGGAGTGAGACATTATGAGGCTAAGAATTACTAGACTGCTCACCCCAATGAAGCCCCTGCTGAATAGCTGCTGACCAGGCAGCCACAGAGGGAGGAAGGTCAACCTCTGTTGCGCCTTGTATTGCTCATCTACATTCCACAGAATGTGCATCTTCTCAGTGTCAGCGTCTCCCTTACAGTTTCATACCCTTCTGTGTGGTATTTTTCTTTTGGATTATGAAACTGCTAATTTTTCCTGTCTCAGCACTTACATTCAGACTCTGTTTTTCACATTTATTATCATGTGCATCCACAGCTCACAAACTTCATCATATCTTGACAACTTTCTCAGTAAAAGTGAGACAAAAATCATATGGCTCAGCTGCACCAGAGCAAGCCTTGGACCACAGACAGATGAACTGACTGACCCTTGGGCCAGGGTACACTCTGTCCACTTCAGCTGAAAATCTGTATGACCTTTATTCATCTGTTTTCCAAAATTATTTCTTTTATTTCATCTCCTCTACAGTTTCAGTTAAGGCAGTGACTGGCCAGGGTGCAAGACATTAACTGAGTCTCAGCTATTTTGAAAGCCTCTTTTACTGCCTGTCAGGCCTGTCCCACTGTGACAACAGACATAATCTCAGCTGTAAACACAGCAAAGTCTACACCATCGCACCTGCTGGTGCCAGAAAATAAGGAATGCAAAATCAGGAAAATTCAGGTCAGAAAATGATTGGGTGGGAGACTAGGTAAAATGTAAATCCTCCAAGAAGTTTTCAATGAATTAAACCAACTTTGGCCTCACCTGCACAGCGTTCAGAGCCGTTCCCTAAGGACCCATTGATACCTTCTCACGGTAACAGGAGGGAAATATCTGCCTTTATTTCTATAATTGCTGCCTTGGTGCTGCTTAGCAATGCTTCTACTTTGGTAGGAGAGCAATCATTCTCATTAGATGTCAGAGCAAGACAGCAGAGTGCTTTTGTTTGGAGTACAGCATGCAAAATGATGATTATGAGTCTGAGAGCTGGGGACAGCACTCCTGAAGTGAAGGGGTGCCCCCTTTGGAAATTAAGCAACTGACAGATATTACAACATCATTGAACGTATACAAGAACTCAGGCCTTTCTTGCAAAGTTCATTGCTGTATGCAAAAGTGGCTAATTCAGGGAGGAATTGAAAGGAGTGTTTGCATGCTGCAATATGGGTTTCTCAGCCTTATCTCATATGAGAATGGTGGATTGAAAATGAAGGTGCCAATGATGACCTTCCAGGAGCATTAGCCAATTAATCTCAGCAGCATAGACTTTTAAATGTCATCCAAATCTTATCCATAGGGGCATGCCAAAAACGTTTTGTCTTTTTCACAAGCAAACTCAGCTTTATAGGCAGTACCTTCTTTTTCATGAGAGCAAAGGAGGAGTTCTGTCTTTATGCGTTATGAAACAAGCAATTATTAATCAAGTGTGAAATTTTATTGACAAGTTACTGATGAAAATGAGGTTCACTCACAGAGTTCCAGCCACAAGAGATGATTAAATTGTTTAGTTTAGTCTTCTGTGCATCAAGTGAAGCTAGCAAAAGATGAACTGCAATTCTAGAAAGAAGAAAGATTGCTTACACAAGAAATTAAAATACCTGCAATAAAAACTGTCTCCTTGGATATAAAGTATGAGTAGGAAAGTACTGTATTTAGACAGACTTCCCATGTGGGAGAACTAAAAGTGACTGGGAAAAAAAGATTGGGACAAAGAGAAACAACTAAGGAGAAAAGACTAGGATGAAATATGTAAGGAAAACAGGGCCCAGCCTTAGCAGAGGCTAAGAGACAGGAACAAACAGAAGAGGCTGCAATGATTTTAGAATCACAGAGTTGTAGAATGTTAAGGGTTGGAAGGGACCTCTAGAGATCATCAAGTCCAAAACCCCTGCCAGAGCTGGATTACCTAGGGCAGGTCACATAGGATTGCATCCAGGCACATTTTGAAAGTCTCCAGAGAAGGAGGCTCCACAACCTCTCTGGGCAGCCTGCTCCAGTGCTCCATCACCCTCACAGTAAAGAAGGTCAGAGAATATGACTTATGATGCCAAACCTCTTGTATTGTTCTCCTACTGCTAAATACCTCTGTAGCTCTTGACAAAGTACATAATCTTACCCCACCTACTACAGTCTTTGACAAGGAAGCTGTGGTGGCCACAAGACTGCCGTAGGCTGACACTTTTGTTATTATACTGCTGCATACTCACCAAAACTACTACCCTGACTATCTGCCACTTTTGTACATACAGTTACAGTATGAAGTTCTTTTAGAAGCACTGTGGTTTTGCCCACAAAGTAGAGAACAAGTGTGTTATTGTGTTCACTTTATCGTGTACAATTACTTCAATGAAAGCAGAGGTTACCATTAAAGACACAACAGGAAAAAGTCAAACAAAATCCTTGTAACTATGGGAAAAGTCCTAGAGTAGAAAACACTGTCCTCAGAATAAGAGGGGGTTTTTGACACATTTATCACATCTACTGTTTGGGTGACCTTTTTGGTATACACTTGCATTGCAGTTATTGTTATATCTTCTTCCAAAGTGTTACTTTTATTGTTGTCTTTTGTCATGATCTTGCTTCCTTACATTAAAAAAGAAAAAAATGTTAGTGTATTAGATAAACAACCTCTTTGCATCCAGGAAAACAGCATAAGAAATATTAAAGTTTAGATCCAATCTCTCCTTCGTGCAATGACAATTCTTGACAATACAGAACTGCCTGTGTAAAGGGTTCAGTATCACAGAGCAAAATGATTTTAGTTGAATCGGCCCTTACATAGCATATTTTTACTTGATTCAGTCTAGACCTCTTCCCAGCAGAGTGCTGCCAGCCTGAACAGCTCATTCCCCCTACCTCTAAGGGTGATGACAGGTTAATTTTTCATCCCAATGACTTTTGCCTTCTCACTACCATGTAGGAAAAGCTTTTTCCTTCCTCAAATAAGTTGAACTTCATCCCATCTCCATCAAATATCTCCTCACCAGCCCATGTATTATTAACAAGCCCTTCACCACAAGAAACAAAACTTCTACCAACAACCCACATCTTCCTCTAGAGAAAGGAGCAAACAATCAATATGTGTACCTAATGGAGACAAATGAGCAAGTCAAGGTCTGGCAGTAAGAAATCAGGGTGAAGGCTAGGTGATGGATGGTGAAGGATTTGGCACAGCAGACTCCAGTCCAATTTCCTGAAGGGTCTGCAAAAGCCCCACAGTTTGACAATGTAGTGAGAAGCAAGCTCCAGATGCAAGTCTAGGGAAGTGTCATCACCTATTGCAATACTCACCCCAGCTGAAGCACATATGGTCAGCATCCAATGCTTGCTCAGTTCTACGGATGGGTCTCAGCATGACATTTGGTAAAACCTCATTTTGCACTCAAGGAAAATAACCATGAGTTAAGTAAGGAGAAACGAAGAAAATAAAACCTGATGTCTCAACAAGCTACACTGCTTTCTGAAGACAGTCTGGAATGATCACTAAAGGCTTTGTCTTCAACGTAAGTGGTATAAAATCACTTCTACCTATTAGAATCCTGTCAATATGGGTGCCACACAAGAAGTCTGGTTTGTTATTTTTCACTACATGTTCAATGTAAGATGTAGAAAATATTTTATCATAGGCTAAAACTAGCATGTTATTATCAAAAAGAACTAAAGAGATAAAATACAGTACTGAGTTATACAAGCTCAAGTACAGACATTAGCATTACAGGGTTACCCCCCTACATACTCAATCTAGTCAAACAACTAAAACTCTCATTATCTAATATGGAATTACCTAGTCCCTAATTCTCATTAGAAATAATTAGGTATGCTGAATTAATTTAAAGATTTTATTTTTTTCAATCATGAGAGAGCAGAAATACTTCAGGCTGATGTCTTTGATAATCTGATGTTGTCATTCACAGCTGAGATTTGAGTAATCTTAAAAGAGATAAGGTTCTTTAAGTATAAAGCTGTAATTTTCAGTAAGCTTCTGTTAAAGTCATCCTTCCCATAGCTTTCCATGTCACTCTTTTTGATGAAACACAAACAGCTGAAAAATTAAAATTTAAGATTTAGATAGAATAATTAAGTCTTTATAAATAAACCTAGTACATAAAAGCACAAAACCGATTTTATATTTAAGGTTAGTTAATCTGTGGAGATATTTCTTTACCTAGAGTCATAGAACTTGCTTGCTTAAAATTGTTGGGTTTTTTTAAATAGGATTCTCTCTGCCTGAAAAAAATCCACAAAACCCCACAAACAACAAACAAAACCCAAAACAAAGCAGAAAAGAATACAAATGTTATTTGCAAAGGACATAAGATGGGAAGTACAGTCAACATGGTGAAGGAGTGGGGTAATGTACAGAAGAACTACATGATCTTGAAAATATGAGGAGTACTAAAAATGTCACAGTCATGTCCATAGTGAACAGAAATAAGGATTCTTTGACACAGACTATGGGCTTCCTGTAGGTAGGTGACAATGAATGAGAAAGAGGTAGGTCTGCCAGTCAGTCATGAGATGACTATGAGCTATCAATGTGATGCAGACATGAAAAAGACAATTGCAATTCTAAAGTATATCAGGCAAAGTATTTTCCATAGAGACAGAGAGCAATTAATGCAATTTTACAAATTGGTAAAATTTGTTACCCTGTATGTAATCCTGGACACTGATGTTGAAGATGAACTGAAAAAGTGATACGGTAGAAAAAAGATATTAACATGATCACTGTAAACAGCAACTAATTTCTGAAACAAATCAGCAGAGTTTGTTTAACCTTGTAAAACCATAGTCACAAGATGTAGAATGTTATTTCTCTATAAATACATCAATGAAGCAAAGACCAGGCAAGAAAGACAAGTTTTTTAAACTTAAGGATAATGATGGAAGAAAAAGATGAGCCTAAATTGATCATGAATAAGTGTAAACTGGAAGAGAAAACAAGCATTCTAAACTATTTTTAAAAAATCAATATTGACTTCAAATGTTTTTTTTTGCTAATGGAAGATTAGAGCTTACAGCATCGCAGCATGGAATGCCAGTCATAGTTCTGTTGCTAATTTATTTCTTTGGAAATCTCTATTAAAATGCTGCCACACATTTCCCAGAGGCCAAGAGCAGCTCCATTAGAGTAGGAGGAAGGATCAAGTAACTAGGAAATTCTGAGCCTGTGTTGGGTTTGTGCTAGGTGGGGTTTTGGTATTGGAGGAGGAGACTACTGATGTGGCTCATGTAAGAAGCTTTGAGATGCTCTCCAAGCTCTAAGTCAGACCCACTTCTGGCCAAGGCCTCTATGATAACATATTTAAGAAGGGAAAACCTGTTGTGCAAGTTCTTTTGTTTGGGAAAGGAAGGGACTAGAGGGAGACAACCATGCAGACACCAAGGTCAGTGAGGAATGAAAACAGGAGCAGCTGTTCCAATTTAGCCTGTGCTGAGATGGCAGGCTGAGTCCTTGCAGCACTTAGAGATCAACAGTGGGACAGAATCCCATCCACAGTTCTTGGAGCACCCCACACTGGAGTAGAGGACTGCTCCTGAAGAAGACCATGACTCCAAAGGAAGCATATACTGGAGCAGGCTGTCCCTGTGAGGATTGCAGCCTGCGGAAGGGTCTCACACTGGTAGGAGAAGTTCAAGTCTCCTGTGGGAGAAATGCCGCAGCAGAGGACTGTGAGGAGTTTTCCACCTGAGGAAGAAGGAACAGCAGAAAAAACATGGAACTGACTGGGACTGACCACAACCTACATTACTTGCTCCCTTGCGCTGCTGGTGGGGAGGAGGTAACGGAAATCAGCCTTTGCAGAAGGGAGGTGTGGGGGGAAGGTGTCTTTAAGATCCCATTGTATTTAGCACTGTCCTACACTGATTCAGTTGGTGAATTGGGGGTGGTTCTGTTTAGATTAAACTGATTTTGTTTCACCAAGTCAAGTCTGTCTTTTGCCCGTGACCATAACTGGTGAATGAGCCCTCCCTGTCCTTTGTCTCAATCCTCTAGACTTTTGTTGTATTTTCTCCTCTGCATCCCACCAAAGCAGCATAGGAATGAGTGGGCAGCTTTGTAGTTGCTTTGTTACCAGCCTAATGGGTTTAAACCACAACAGCCTGGAACTTGTTGTGATACTTGTAAATCTTTGTTTTCCTCTAACAGCCGCTCTTTATTTACCCAGGCATCTGCCATCAAGGAAGTCAGTTCAATCTCTGTCTTGCTAGATGTCCTACACAAAGTCCTGCACACTGGTCTAATTTCCAGCCCTGAGTGAGCAGTATCAAGCCCAGCACCTGCCAGCCTGAATCAATGATTCTGTTCTCTTTCAAGCAGCCAATCTCCTCCTATGTCCTGGCACTGGCAGTTATCAGCTCCTGATGTTGATTGGTGCAACTAGAAGAAAGCTATACATTTTTGTTTGGTTTGGTTGTTTGGGTTTTTTGGTTAATTTTTCATCTCCTACATCGCCTCCACAGTCTAGTTCGTACTGGGATCAGATGAAAAACAGAACTGGATGGGGGAAATCATGTCTAGGCTGAAGCAGGAAGGGTAAAACAAAACTAGCACTTAGGTCAACTTAAACTGTGTGTTGCTACACCCAAATGATTTTACAGTGCTAACTTGCTTTCTCTTCAACTTTTACTTCCAGAAGAAATTGCTTAAAATTTTTCCAGCTGGCCTTTTAAAGGTAAAAGAGATTCAATATCTGGAAGAATAAAAAAAAATACAATCTACAACCTTACTGTAGACCATGGATTCACTCACTACAAGACTCAGTTCTCTGAAGCATTTTTGCAGCCTCTGCCTGGCTTTAATCTCCAGAAGAGCAAGGAGGGGAAGGGATGATATTGGGACCAATTTCCAAAGCTTGCTCCCTGACAACATATATAACTCTTTCCTGCCTTTCCTAGGAATACCAAGTGAGCACCCCTGCTCATGACTGACATCCTAAAAGACTTGGGTTTTTTTACATCTTCACAGGATGGTCCCAGGGCCCTTAGTTTTGATTACTGGAGCAGCATTCCCAGAGAGACAGAGATCGAACTCTAGATCCAAAACTTAAGTGACAGTGAAGCCATTTCAAGGCACTATGCAGATATCAAGAGTAGTTTAAGTTTTCTGCAAACACAAAGCCAAACAGATATCCTTGATCCTACTCAGTCTTGTTTTATAAGTCCCTGTTTTCCAATCATTAACCCCTTTAGTGGCTTCCTAATGATATCCAACATCCTTGGGAACTGAGGTTCTCCCACCATCAGAGCAGTCATTAAAAACTGGATTCCATGGTGTCAGATGTTTGTCTTTTGGAATCTGGCAACACTAATTTGTTCATTTAGGAAGTCTAAAGCTCAGATTTTTGCTTATAGGTCTGGACTAAAGGGCCAAATTAAAAAGTGATGAACAGTGGTTATATTCTGGCAACATTTCTTCACAGCAAGTGAGCACAGCAGGGCCCCTACAGTAACAGGCTGCAGAAAGCAATCACTTCTCAGAAACCATCGGCCAACACTGCAAAGCTTAATTTCAATATGTAACTTTAGGCTACACATACCCTTCTGCCAACAGCCAACAAAGTCCAGAAATTACTCTCAGAATCACGGAGGCTGAAGTTTTTAAAAGTTGAAGAAAAGGAAAACAAATAGGAGCAACTAACAAAATTGTATTTTAAATTTCCCAGAAATATTTTGGCTACCTTCAAAATATTTTCTTTCCAAATTCTCTTGTTTTTATAAAATGAGCATATAGGTGACCGGGTCATTGCATTGTCTGCATTGACAGGAGACAACCTAGAGGAATTGTTGTATTTGAGAGAACTGTATGACATTTATGTGAAGAAAAGACAATAAGTCCAGTCAAGTGGTAGGAACCAGAGCTGCTATGAACTGTAAAAAAAAAAAAAAAAAAAAAAATATTAGATTTTGCCTGTGAGTTTTTCCTTCTGTTTTCTTTATACCTGTATATGTTCCCTGGTTAGACAATTAGCATTATTTGATGAAAAGATCCAGTTCAAACTATTCCAGTGGTGGCTACCCACCAAGCAACTGCAAACCTTGCAACTGATCTTTCACTTCCTATGGTCAGAGAGTTCCTAGAGCTCAATCCTTCAAGCAGTTAAAGGCTCTCTTCCAGAGCAAATAAGAAAATATTTAATAACAACAGTTTTCTCATAGTTATCTGATTTGTAATTCCATTTATCAGAAAACCTTTTGCTAGAATTAACAAATGTCATGTTTTCTTCTTGTTCCTGAGCCATGCTTCCTCGGCTTATTAGTGTCAGCAGATGTTGTGGAGTACAAGAAGGAATGAGAGGCTAGTACTCTAATCCTGCAGTCCAAACAGATGGACATGAAGCAAGGCAGCCAAGAGAGCAATCCATGGGCACCTAGGTGAAGAATGCCCACTTGTGGATGCAAAAGCTTTCAATCTTAGATTTATGGTAAAACAACAAGATCAGTATCACCATGACTTAGAAAGGAAACCACTGAATGTCTCTCATAGGTTTACACATTAATTTTTGGTCTAGTTACAATACTGCAATGCAGTATTTTAAGGATGTGTTCCTTAAGCCAGGAAGCCTGCTAAAGGTCTCTGTGAAACAAGTCAGCAGCTTTCTGTAGGCTAGCTGAAATTTAAGTGTGTAAGTGACCTAGTTGTATGAACCTAGTCTACAACTTGAAAACTGTACAGAAATGATACTTGATATGACTGCTGCATAAACTGCCCAAGCAAAGAAGCAGCAAAAGACAGACAGTTTTTCAAGTTTGAAGAAAAAATCCTATGAGGAGAAGCTGAGGGAGCTAGGATTGTTTAGTCTGGAGAAGAGGAGGCTGAGGGGAGACCTTATTGCTCTCTACAGCTACCTGAAAGGAGGTTGTAG
>JAAGNO010000551.1:0-12767 GCA_033439905.1 Ceryle rudis | reverse complement strand
ATAAATGTGTACATCCTTCTGTAACGTATTACGTTTTCTTCTGAGGCACTGACATGCCAAGTTTGTAGACATCTTGCACTGAAATTTCACTTTCTATTGTTGCCATAAAACTCAGGGCTTGTTTGGTGTCACAAAAAAAAAATAATTCATATATATATTCCAGCTTTTGATTAGCATGAATACCAAAGAGCTAAATAAGAATATCCTGTGCTTCCCACTTGTTTAATCTATTACCTAATTTTGATAGTGAAGTATAAAAATGTGAAAAAGAGGCATCATATGTATCATATAGAAGTTTTGTATATCTTTAGAAGAACTAGTCCTGGTGAGAGGTGTGTTGGTGAGAGGCAAAATGGAAAGACCAAAAAATGAATTGCAAGTGTTGTAAGTGGAGAAATAGTCGGATGGAATGTTAAAATGATTTAAGAGCAGAAGTCTGAACCAGAAGAAAAAGATTTTAAAGCTCTCTTTTGTCCTTGAGATACTTAACAAAGAAAAAAGTCCTCCATCAGTGGCAGAAGTAATGAATTTTGGTTTTCAGTATCTCCTTCCCATGTGTTTTTTTCCCATCTCTAATAAAGGGTGAAGTTATTAGCCATTCTCAGGGAGAGAGGAGGGAAACTTCATACACTCATTTATATGAATAGCTTCTCAGTCAAAAAGAAAGGCTGAAACTATTGTAGTCTGTGGAAGCAGAACAGAGTAAATGCTGAGAAGACTCAGGAAGCATATAAAACATCCCAGGTAAAATTATGGCCTGATGATGTGAATGGCAAAGATTTCATTGATTTCACAGAGCTGAGCTTTCATTCCTATTTTTAATTATCTTCCTAAGGTAAACAGCTCTTTCTTTTTTCCATCAGGGTAAGTTATGAAATGTCTAACAGCCTTTTGGTTCTTGATTAGCCAGGATTTCCCAGCTATCTTGGGATAAGTTAAAATAATCTAAAATTAAAAAGCATCCCAGCTATGAGGCTGGGCAATGAAACTAGCATTATATCAGAAGGCTGCAATGCTAGAGAAGAGGCTTAGCACATTGACTTTTCTGTTAAAAAAAAATAGTACTTCTAATGATGCAGTGATAAAGCTAACATGGTTCTGAAGGCAAGTGGCTACAGACTTTCCAAGCTTAAGGATTAAGGTTTTAGGTTAAGCGGTCCTTCTGGATAGAATGGAGGAAGGATTAAAAATCAGAAGGAAGATCAACTGTCTCTGTTCATAATATGGGTGATAGGTAAATTGGAAAAAGCACTGTTAAAATATTTTGCAGTTAGAACATCAGGGTGAATGGATGTGCAAGACCACAAAGCAAAGAGTGAGTCCTCATACGTTAAATCCCAGCTATGTGATAGGGAGTTTTCACATGACATGGGGCTAATCTGTTTATAGCAGTGATGCAGATGATCTCATGGCTTGTTTATTTTTGCTTTTGCTTTGTTTTTCTTTGGGGTAATAGACTGGCATAATCCATAGATCTGAATCTGCAGAACAAAAATGAAAAATCTGCTTCTGCTTCTCAATCCTACAGGAATATTCAAAGTCTTCTCTGAGCTCTCAGCAAAAAAGGAATGTTCCTTCAGAAGAGAAAGTGAAGGAAATCTGCCTCATTTTTCAATGTCCAAAAAACAGACAATGCAAGAATCTTTGTCTTGTGGGTTACTAGCCATTCTTTGTTCTGCTGCAAACACAAACCCACCTTCCATCTCTTTCCTCTTATGCTTAGTTTGTAGAAACTTGAAATTTTTACAGAAAATTATTTTATTTTTGCTAGAATTTTTAAAGCACCCAAAGTATATTTTATACTTCACATGTCTTCTTAGTACATAAAAGGTGTTACAGAACTGGGGTGGGGATGTGGAAAATCATTCCTATCATCTCAGATGCTTACAGAGATAGAAGGATAAATATAATTTGCATAAGTATAATTGCTGTTACAAAACATAGTGAATAAACTATGGATAGAAGTAGGATAGAAAGAATGAGAGTAAGAGCACATAGACTTTTGGGGAAAAACAGAATGCTACAAAGGCTGAGTTATAATCAGCTCAGCAGAGGTCATAGCAGCTTGATCCAACATCTATCCTCATTGAGGTCCCAGTTCCACACAGCATTTAAATGCATGCTTAATTTTAATCACATACATAAGTCCTACATGACCTTAATGTTAAGCATGTGCTTGAATGCATTGCTGAAGTGTGGGTGTAAAAACAGTTTCATGAGTGCTGGAATCAAGCAGAAGAAAGAGCCCCTTACTATAGGTGTCATTTACAGGACTCACTGCAGGACTAAAGACTGCAGTATTAGTTCTGAAGAAGGAAATGTGCCCCTAATGCTGTGAAACAGACACCAAGGTAAATAATTTGTAAGGGAAGTTGTACTAGGAACTGAAAAAACCCACAGGTTGGCTGTGCACTTTTCTTCTCTCTGGGCTGTATTCAATCCTTTGGCCCTCATTCTATGACAACTTCAACAAATTTATGGTCAGTAACTGATGACTTCAGTGGGAAAGATAATCATAGGTCAAAATTCAACTCCTGCTCTGCTTTTACACAACGTAAGTCTGCACACACTGCTCACGGATACAGGGTTGAATTTTGCTGTCTGCTTCCATTTCTTCAGGCTTTGTTGTCATTCTTTCAATTTTAAGCAAGTTTTTCTTGTGACACAAATGAAGAAGTCTACCCTTCTAATTTAGGATAAAAGATGTGGAGAGTTTTCCTGCTAAGGTACTCAGACTGATTTCCCGATGGAAGTCAGGTTGCTCAATCATATTCACTTGCCAGTAGTGCTAAACTGCTAGAAGTACAATGATACTTGTACATGGATTTTTGCAGCTGTGCTGCTTCAAGAAAAGATGTGTTCCAGGGTAGGAATGGTCACTTCCCCTTATTTACTTCCGCCATTCTGACAATTAAAATGAACTCTCGGCAGACAAAGAAAGCATGTTAAATTAAGTCCTGAAATCCATATTGTATTCACTGGGACAAATTCCCTTCTGGTTTTACCACTACCTTGTCAGTGAGACTTCGGTAGAGTTTACTCATATTGTTTTAAATGGGAAAACAACAGGATCTAACAGCCCCCCCCCCCAAATGAAAACATGGTGTAAGAGAACCACCCTAGACAAGGATATAGGCTTTCCTAGTGCAGTGCCCAGACTGGCAGCTATGCCAGTTTTGCCTCTCTGAAGTTCATGTGTCTCCTGCACAAAAGAAACATACCTCTCTTTGCCTTACTTGTAAAGACCATCATGGTAAGGACTATGGTGAGCTCCATAAAACTACTTTTTATCTAATGGTTTGTTGAAGGTGAAGGTGGAGCTAGTGTGCTTGACTGTTTACCACTATTTTCCTGTGATTCTGGCCAATGGGGCTGTCAGCACATGGACTTATTAGCAATCCTGCTGTTTAGCCTCAGCCAGAAAGTGTATTCATGACCTAAGCAGATGTTTCTGCTTTTAGGAATCAGTTGTTTCCACTTTTCCAGAAGCACATGCCAGCACAGTCGATATCTGGAAACCTGCTGCTTCACAGTAGGTCCAGAGTCTAAACTGGTACTTTACTAGAAAATGGTAATAAAGCAGTTTGAATTGCTTTTCATCCTTCATGCTCTTAATGGCTTTCAGATTCATATGAGACCAATCAATTAATCCTGCTTCAGACCTAGAGGACTGGGATATTTCTTACCCTCTGAACAGGGAAGAAGCCCATAATAAAGATTACCAATGTACTTATTAAGACTTATGTCAGCAGTATAGTCTAACAGAACCTCCAGCTGTGGTTGGGACTACAGATTTGCAACCTTGTATAAGCCAAATGTTCACTAGTCATATGCTAATTAATTTCTAAATCACAGAAGGCAAATCATAATTATTGTTTCAGGTTAGCAATTTTCCCTGACCTGATTGTGTACTTGCTGTTTTGAAGAATTAAGAAGTGAGGCTCATTTAGGAACATTTACCCGTATAACCTATGTTTCTGGTTCCATTTGTTCTTAATTTCAGGTGTTAAAAGATTATTTTCATGTTGAACAATTCTTGGATAGATTCTGCTACCCTTCATCATTTTGTGAAATCAATCAAGAAGTAGGTTAGAAAGAATGAGAATAAGAGCACCTAGAGTTGGGGTGATTATGGTTTTGGTCCTGCAGAGATTTTCAGTGGACTGAATATATCATGCCATGGCCAGTCACACTGATCCAAATATGTGCAGGCTGGGGTACTTGCTGTTTTCCATTTCAGAGCTTCTTTCTGGAGGCAACTGGACCATTTATGCAGCAGACCCGTGTTTTTTTAGCTTCTCTCTTAATTTGTCCAAGGTAGTGCCAGCACTAGTAAAAATTTTCTGCTGCAGTTGTAACCAGTGGACAGCAGCTCAGAAATTGTTAAATGCTCTTCCAAAAAGCCCATTGGGATCAGAAGCAAAGCTGTCATTGATCTCAGCTGTACAAAGGCAAGGTTTTATTAAATAATTGGTAATAACATACCTGAAAACTTCAGATCAAAGAAAGCTTCTACAGTTCTTTTGTCACCTGGTCATGCATGCCCAAAACTCCCAGTCAGGTCAGTGGAACATGAGGAAGCCTTCTGGCTTCCTGACTGTGAAGTCAGACAAATTCACACATTAGAGATGTCTGCCATGGCTGAAGTCATGTGGATACAGAGGACACAGGTTTGGCTCAGAAAGCTCTTACTCAGCTTGCTATCTAAAACTGTCCTAACCCCTCAAGCCTAATGTGTTTAGATCTATTCCAATTGTTGTTGTGTGGTGAGAAGGTTGACTTGGAAGCTTTGAAATGACAGTCTAGCAATTGGAGAAATTTCCTTGCTAGGATTAAGGTAGTTCTGGACATCCTGAGAGTAAATGCACAGGAGAGATGAGTCTGCTGCATAAATCTGTAGTCTGAGGTTACCTCACCAACAAACAGACACTGATCTACACACCATTACTCGTCAAAGTCCTGTCTGAAAGATTTTGATGGCTGCACTGAGCTATCCAAATCTCAGGATTGTTGCTCCCTGCTGCTCTGTGTTTTCTAGTTTTAAACTAGGACTGCAGAAGAACAACGCCTGGCAAAGCACAACTACATGAGTTCTTGAAGAAAAAAAAGAAAGCTGAGAGAAAAAGAGGGCTGAAGCTCTGGAACAGTAGGTGACTCAGGAACGCTAAGGGAATATTCTAGCAAGTGAGAAGCTGCTGCAGACGAAGAGGCATTTGCATTTGGTTCCCTCCACCCTGCTGTAACTCTAGTCAGCTAGCAAATCAACACAGCAGACATTCAGTGGTGCTGGCCTCAGCCCAAGTCTCCCTGCCAGACTACTAGCACACCTGTTAAACAGATTCTTTTCACCCAGCTAACATTTCAGCTGTAGCTGGTGATATGCTTGGCCTGCTGCAGTCCTATGGCAGCTAGCTACAGTCATCACTCATCATACTTCAGTACTGACCATGGCACTGGGATGTCAAAACCAGGCAAAGAACGCTATGGCTCTGAACTGTATGGGATAATCCACCTGACTGGTGTAATACTAAGTGCACAGAGAACCTGTAGTCATGTTGATGTTGACCAGCACTAAGGAAGGGTAAGCCCCTTGATGTGCTGAAATGCAGCCTCTTTACAAGTCCTGCCTCCTGTCTCTGGCACTCCATCTGTCCAAGAGCATGCACTAATAGCACTCTGCCCGAGCATCATGACATGCTGTGCCATTCCACCTGAGGATGGTGACAGCTCCATGGCATGGGTGAGAGCAGCCAGTGTGGATACTGTCTCAACAGGGGCATCATGAAGACTGCTTTCCTAAAGGACTAGCAGCAGCATTAGAGGAGCATCTCCCCAGAAGGTGCAGAGCTATGAGAGTGGAAGGGGAGTGAGAGGGGTAAGGCTTCAAAGAGAAAATGCAGCTTACCTGCCCTCCCTTGCTGCTGAGATGAGTTGCTTTAAAGTTTAATTTTAGGGTCTTGAAATAGGAGTTGGTTTAAGTTCATGATGAATTTATTAAGAAAGGAAGGGAAAGGAGCTACAGGGAGAATAGGAGAAGCAGCAACAGATGCTTGAAAGGACAACATGGGCTTCAGCTGCCTTTTGAGCAGGCTTCAGCTGCCTCTTGAGCAAGCTGTAACATTTTAAAAGGCACATCTTCTGCCACATAATGTACATAGAGATTGCAGGGAGTAGACAGCAATATGGTACTCTTCCTCCCCTTTTCTATCTTGTCTCTTTTTGTGTTTAGAAAACACCCATAGAGGGTTTGCACCTTATTTTTTGATAAGGAAGTTCCAGGTTTGCCCTAGTTAATTTTGGTCCAATATTTTGATACCAAGAGCATTAAACTAGCGTCTTGAATAAATAATCTCTGGATGGTAGCTATCCACTGCTGATAAGTCCACTGGGGAGTTACAGTAGAAAGTTCTCACAGATACAGCAATGAACATTTTCATCTCAACTTCTGGCTTAGGACCAGGACTTTTGGAAACCTCTGGGAGAAAGAAAAGGTGCAGACAGGATGACTCTACACACAAAGATAGGATGATTTATTCTATCTCAATATGCAGTTACGTATGTCAATTCTTGTAAGTAATTTTTTCAAATACAGTTCCTGAAGATAAAGTTGGTCTTGTCTTTTACAGATTTAGAGATAAAGCACTGCACAATACTTGTAATGTAAAACGATTCACACATAGTGATAGGTGAGATTCACAGCTACTTCATTTCAGGCAGCCCCATCTGACAACACAATGCGGGCAGGGGGAGTTTCAGAGGTTCAGTCTCTCCCCAGGAAGCCTCAGAGAAGGCATTATCCAGAGTAGTTATGAAGAAGCCTTAGACTTCTCTTCTGATCATGATCCAGATTGATCCTGCTCCAAGTTAACAGGGTTGGAACTGGCTCTAAAATGTTCAGTCTGAATGCTCCTTGCTTGCATTAGGACCTTTTCTATCTCTGTGGTTGCTTAGCACAGTGGCTGTTCTTTCACATAGGGAATGCATTGATTATGAGCAATTCTTATGTGGCAAAATGGAGGTCTTATTCTTTTAGTTAGCACAGTCATGTGTGAGATATTTACTCTTAGCAGTGCTCAAGGGGAGTGCTAATTTATTTTTGTAACAGTCTTTTTTAGATGGAGAAGTTGGTGACAGCCATAATTTATTCATGGTGCTATGCAGCTTTGCATAGCATGTCATACTGGCCTGCAGCAACTGGAAATAGTTATTTTCTTAGGAAAGTGTAGAGACCAAAACTGATAACACACAGTGACATACAGGAATCTGCTTATGTTTAAAGAAGATAATGCACATAAACAATGAGAACTGCAGATGGATAAGACTTCTTGTTTTCCTCATAGCTTGTCCTGTTTCACAGATCTCCTGATGTGCTTGCGTTTGACTTCATACGAAGATGTTTACAGCAAGTAATAATTATTTGCATGCATTCATATTGGTGTTCACAGTTAATACAATCATAGAGAGTTGTGTTTAAGAGCTTTCTCCATGATTCCTAAGAAAAGACATGATGATATAACTAGGCCTGCTCTTTAGGGATGAAAGATCAAAGTCACATCTGCTCTCATTAGGTTCAAATTTGGCTATGCTGAACACATGTCATCATCACTATCATTTCCATGGTAACACATTGCAACATTATACTAGTCAAGTCATGTGACAGAAGGTCAGACTGAAAAGAAACCTGGGCTGGGAGAAATGAAGCACTTGTGTCTTCAGTGGTATTAATAAACAAAACAGCTACCAGCAAAGTAAATTGGCTTTTGTAAAAATATTCCCTTCCTCAAGCTTGCCTGAATGAAAAACCTGTTCTCTAGGGACTTGTCTATTGGTTTGGTCTGACTACAGCTATAGGCTGCTTATTCTTCTACAGTCTCTCTATGGCCTGAGTGATGGGTTCCCACAGAATTGTTGAGGAGGGATCTAGTTTCATTTTGCACAGTTTTTATCAAATTAAAAAAAAAAAGAAAATAACTTGGGTAACCAGGCAATCAGCTTCATACAATTTATAACAGCTAACTTCCCTGTTCAGCGATGGAATGTCATAATTATGTCATAATTATTTTTTGATATTTTTTTCTGTTCTTCTATTCAAAGAGAATGAATAAACAAAGCTTTAAGACTGAAGGAACATGGGAATAGTTTGAGTTCATAGTAGCTTTTAAGAATATTTGGATTAAACATAAATTAAACAGAAATCTAAGTAATTGAAAATTAGGATTGTTGTTCTTGCTCATGCAGCCCTGAGGTCAGTAAATGTCTTTCCTCTGATTTCAGTGGGCTATTTCAAGACCAACAACGATAATGTCCTGGTTCTTTCCCATTACAGACAAGAAAAGCAACATGAATATCACCATTTGTTACATCTAAGCAATTTCTTAGTGTATGCAAGCTGAGTGTTTGTTCTACCACAATTTACAAAAATTTTTGGAAAACTTAGCTAGCAACATTACTGTATGAGTTTCACTGCGTAAATCCAAACCCATCATTTAGTGTTCTACCATTGTACATACAGAGAGAATCACTTTCAGAGACAATGCCAGCTCAGTTTCTATTTCAAGAATTAAAGCAAAAGTTAGTTAATTAATTAGCATATTTCATAGCTTTGAAGTACAGGTTATACTAAAATTAACCAGAGAGAACAAAACTTGCAATGGGCTCATTTAGTATGGCCACTTCTACTCTGTATGCATTTTTAAAAAGCCAGGCAAAAAACCCTCAAAAATGCCAAACAGCCACTGAAAACCAACATCCAACAGATTTTATTTGAAAACCACAGATGTTAAGAAAAACTATGACACTATGAAACCAGTCCAACCTTTAATGAGTTAGTTAATAGGAATAGTTAGTTCTATTTTGAAACATGATACCAATCAATATAAAAACCTTTAATGCTTCTGCATTTCTAGTTGGACAAACATGAAACTGCAGATCTTTCTAAAGTACATTGATGGAAAAGCCACATTTACTCTTTATCAGCCTTCATTTTTTTATAAAATAGAATGAACCTCATTCAGCATTAAATAAAAATTCGTTAGTGCCAAGAGAGGAGAAAAGGCTGTTTATTTATTAATTTGTGCAGTCTGTTGAATTTTTAGTATCATGTTCTATAAAACGGTAACGGCCTAAATGTGTAAGATGATAAGTAGACATAGAATGGCAGAATAATTTGTCTTGGAAGAGATTTCTGAAGGTCATCTCGTGGCTCAGCATCCTACTTAGACCATGGATCAATTTACTCCAGTTCTTGACCAGCTGAATTTTTAACATCAAGTGTAGAAGTCCCATAACAACTCCGGGCCTCTGTTCCAGTGTTTGACTACCCACACTGTGATTACTTTTTTTCTTAGTATGTAATAAGAACTTTGCTTACTGCAGTTTGCATCCATTGCCTCTCATCTCATTGCTGTGCAACCCCAAGAAAAGCCTGACTCTAGCCTGGCTCTATATGCTTCTTGAAGGACTGAAAACTACAGTAAGCTCTCTCATTAACCCTCTCATCCTAAGACTCTGCAAACAAGAATGAGCAAAGTAACTCATAGGAGAGTTCTGAAAGGAAGTTTATGCAAAAGATACCTGATATGACATCTACTCAATTATTTGCATGGGAGAGCCTAGAAACACTAGTTAGGAACAGAATGTTTCTGTGCTGGACACTAAGGAGGAGGTATAGCTGCCTGCACACAAATGTTTTGCAGCAACAGGCAGACAATAAACAGGCTGGAGGGGAAATGAGGTACAGGGGAGTGAAGCTGTGACCCCTTTAACACATTGTGAATTCACTGAGAGGAGCAACATGGTGCCAGAGGATTTTACAAATTATTGAGTTTTTCTCCTGAAATACTGAATCAGGTCAACAGGGCTATAAATACTGTATACAAGGAAAATAATGGAGGGGTCCTATACCCAAAGAGATATCAGCCAACAGTCCTACCTATATGCCAAAGTTATTACTCATATAATACATTACTAATATGTTGTCAATCAAGTGTGACTAAACATCTCTGTGCAGCTTTTCACTCTCAGAGCACTTGTAAGCAAACTCCTATTTGAGCTGGTCTGTCCACAGTAAGGAGTCATGTAATTAACTGTCAGTGTAAATGTAATTGTTAAAATTGTCATTTGTTTTTTGGGTTTTTTTTCCTTTTTTTTCAACCTCTTACATCAGGAAGAATCAAAAAGAATTAGTGTTTCATATCCACAATCAGACACATCAGACAATTAAACCTACATGGAAGATTGAGGAGAATGACATGAACTGAGACTATGAAAGAAGAGCCTATCTCAGACCTTAGGTCCTATTTGCTCTAGCAGCCTTTGCCATAATCCAAGAAACATCTCCAATCAGCCATATGCAGTAGAAGAGCTGTTGTCAGCATAACCTGCAGTATTGTACATTGAGTAGATATGTGCCTCTCTGCTAGACAGAGAGACAACTGAGTTCATTAGCACCAAATCAGAGTTCTCCACTTGAATTGCAGTTTCTCCGTGTCTGCAAATTCCTTTCTGGATATGAGTCCAAATAGGAGATGAAAATATATGCATCTGAGTCTAAACAAACAAAATCCTATTAGCTAAAGGGCAGCTAGGAGGTGAGAAGAAGTTGGTTTTCCTCTTGGATATGTTCTTACATGTCTATCTTTTTTTCAGCATTAAATACTAAGAGGAGTTGCCTTGAAGAGAAGTGCTGAGCCTAAATTCTAAAAATCTCTTGTAGGAGTTTTGTAGTTACTATATTTCTCATCTTCACGGAATTAAGGAAAGAAAAAGTCTAAATTTACACCTCATTCCTGCTTTCCTTTAACCCCACCTCAACTGTTTTTCCTTCTTCACTTCATGGTTTCTCCTTTTAGCTCAACCTTTTCTGGAGAACCTTTTTTGCAGTAATACTTAGTTCCACATGCTTTTTTTTTTTGAGCACATTTGCTGGAGTGGACACAACATTTCCCTGTGCATTGACTTTGCTTCTGCCCACTGCAAAGATTAGTTTCCACATACACTGAAAGTAGATGATTTCCTGCCTTGGTCCTGTTTCCATATACCACCAGTACCAGAGACCCAATCTGCTGATAGAGCTAGGGCCATAGTTTGCTGAGGTAATGGACTAAAAAAATTGAGCACAGTAATTTTTGAATACAACATATGAAGGAACATATAATGAAAGACTCATGAGCCTCAGTTAATTTTGATTCTAATCATAACTGATACAGAGAAAGTAATTAATTGAATAAATGCAGGAGAGTTTATTTACATATTAGAGATCAAGTTCACTTTCTGATCATTGAAGACAGTGATCAATGAAGCCCAGCTGGACTCTCCAGGGATGGATATTTCATTAAGCTGCCTGCCCAGGGCTCACAAAATTGCTGGACTTTTCCTCTCATAAAATTCCAGTGATCTAAACTACAACATCCTCCTCTGGCCCCTTTGCTTTTCACAGTGTTGAAGCTGTCCATATGTCATCTCTGCATAAAAATGGGAGATACAATCCAGCCAGACCGGACCCCTGGAACAAAGGTGGTCTTTCAGTGGAATGTTCCACTTCCCAGCATGTGGCATTGTTTAGAACGAGAGAAAACTGAGAACAATGAGATACACCTCTTTTCTCTGACTTTCATGCCACTATTCCAGCACATTGTCTCACAGAAGGAAAATATAGCTTTAGACCAAATCAAATACTGTCCTGACTAGTTGCCTCTCCCTTCTTGTTCCTTTTCAGCCCTGGGCATCCATTAAGGAGTTTAAGATATTGCTTCCTCCACACAAGTCCTCCTCTGAATCGTGCAGCAGCTTCTCCGCAGGTCAGCCAGTTTCCTTCTCCCTTGGCTGATCCCACAAGCAAACAACAAACAACTCCCAAGTAAGTACATCCTGCTCAGGGGTCCTCATCTTGCAGCTTCCTCTCCTGCATCTCATGCTTTATGTTTTTGTAGAGGGCTTCATTGATACCTGTCTCCTTTGTTTTGGCTCCAGGAAAATTCCACTGCCTGGAGCCTGCCCTCAGCATGGACTCATGGCCTCAACTGTCCCATTGCATTACCGATGCTTTCACATAAATGGAAGATGTTTAAGTTAACGATCTCCCATTGTTAACCATGTGTCACCACTCTGTGCAGTTTCAGTTCAAAATGGTGGTATAAACATGACCAGGAGGGATAACTCCCTACTTTCAAAGCAGGTTTTCCAGTCTGCTGAAGAAGGTCCTGCAGAAAAGAAAGTCAAGCAGAATTGTTAAGAAGTTGAAGCTATTTTCAAATATACAACTGTGCCGGTAGACTCTAGTTCACATTTGATGTCAGAGATTTTCTGAATTGACCAAAAGCCAAATAATTAAGTTAATAGTTAATAATCTACATACATTGTTGAGTTCTTTAACAAATACCTAGATGAAGCCAATAAAACATCTTGAAGAAAGTTAATTAAGTTTCTGTCTTCAAAGCTGATTTTTTAGTCTCCTTTTTGTACCATAACTGGAAATTATCTTGGAAACCCCTTTATATAGTGTTAAATAACTGTTAGGGCTTTCGAGGCTATTTGAAACTGAGATAACCAAGCTACATCTGGAGACCATCTCAGAATTTACTTATTAGATTTCATCAACTTCATTTCTCCACTGTGCTTCGTTCCTTCCTTCACCACTTTTAAATTTAAAAATAAACTGATGGATAAGTAGCTAAGCAACATGTAGCTCTCATTATCCTGCTGAACTGGCAGGTGCCCACTGGCCTGAGGTAAATGAGCCTTTCCTGATTCACGGGTCACCCCCTGAC
>JAAGNO010000550.1:22343-32844 GCA_033439905.1 Ceryle rudis | reverse complement strand
GGTTTCCAAGCCCCCCATGGAGCTGTGGTGCTGAGGGCCAGGGGTCAGTGGTGCCCTGGCCGGGCTGAGGGAAGGGTTTGGACTCCATGATCTTAAAGATCTTTTCTGTGCAGAACAATTCTATGATTCCATACGGACACAGAAGAGCACTGTGACTCTCCTGCCCTTCATGAGAAAGCTGGGATCACCCTGCAGGGAAAAATTCACCCACGCCTTCCTTGGGGGGTTGTTTACCCTTCCTCACCAGAGGGAGGGTGGGACACACCTGGCAGATGTTCCTCCACGGTGCACCGCAGCCTTGCACACTCACCTGGTAGATGTTCCTCCACGTGGCGTTCAGCGCCGAGAGGAACCTCTCCAGTTCTGTAGTGCAACTAAAGTAGAGGACCCATGGGGGCAGGAACTGCTTGCTGTCCTGAGCAAACTCCTGAACAGCAAGAGAGAGGCCGGTTACCACCACCGTCCTTCCCCAGCCCCGGCCCCGGCCTGGCCGGCGACGAAGCCCCGGGCTCACCAGGATGCAGTACTCCTTGCCGGCCTCCGTGGAGACGGCAGTGATGTCCGTCAGCTCCGTGGTGCCCAGCGAGCGGAAGAAGCTGGTCTGGCAGTCCTCGTGGCAGGTGAAAACCTTCTCGTCTGTCAGCACCAGGCAGCAGGGGACGCAAGGCGTAGGGGCAACACCCTGGGGGATCACCTGCATGGGGCGGGGGGGGTAAAAGCTGTCATGGAGGTGCCCTCTGTCCCCATGGGCTGTCCCGTGGGGAGGTCCTTGGGAGAAAACGACCTTCTCCATCCCCGCCAGACATCCCCGCTCCTGGCAGCAGCTCTGGGTGAAGGAAGGGGGTCGATGCACCCACACTTTTGGGGGGGAGGGGGCCCCGTCCCCAGCTCACCCCTTTGGAGACCGCCTGGCAGAAGTACTGCATCCAGTCGGCCATGTCCTCCTCGTTCTCGGCGCTCAGCTCCAGTGAGGGCCGGTCCGTCAGGATCACCTGGAAGGAGTGGGGCCGGTCGGTGGTGTTGGAGCGCCGGCATCCCCCGCACTGCTCGCCGCTGGGAGAGAGGGGGAGGAGGGAGGTCAGCGGGACAGGACAGGACTGGGCAGCTCTAGCCTGGGAACAGCCTCTGTCCACCCCCCCTCTCCCCCGCAAACAGGCGCTTCCCGGCTGTGACATCCCCTGCGGTCGCTCCAAGGTTGGCCTCTGCCTCTGCACACGGTGGTACAGCCGGAGCCGAGCAAGGAGGGTGCCCAGCGCGGCTCTTGGAGGGGTACGTCAGCCCTTCGGAGGCCAATTCCTCATCCAAGGGTGGGCCTGGCACGCAAAACCCAGGAGGAGACGAGCCCATCTCCAGCTACACGTAAACGGGCGCCTGTGCCCAGCCAGGAGCAGGCAGGGGGCCCTGTGGCAGGGACCAGGTCACTGTCTGCCCCAAAACACCTCTTTGAACATCTCAAGGAGCCCCGATCCCCACCAAATCTGGGTGCTTCATCCTACCAGCTGCTTACCCCATGTTGATGGAGAGCAGAGGGGTGACGTCCGTGCGGTCCGGGTACTGGTACAAGATCCCGTTGCTGCCAGTTGGGAAGAGTGGTAACTGGAGTCAGTCTGACGACGGGTCAAACACCCTCTGTCCTGTCCCACAGCCACCCCTGCCCTGCCCTCCACCCACCAGCCCTGTGGGGTTGTGTTCCTGCTGCTGGCCAGACAACTGGGTGGCTTTCACCTCCCAGGTGCCTCTCCATCTCCTAAACAGCTCCTGGGCTGCAAACTGGTCCCAGCACCTTGTCCAACGAGCCCTGGCTGACCCCAGTCCCAATCCACAGCCTTGATGCCCACCTAAGCACCACAAAGCAGGTCTTCCACTGCTCCTTGCCCAGGTAGGAGGTCCCTGCCTTGTAGTGCAAGATGCCGTCCTTGGTGACCGCGTTGGAGGTGTAGCTATTGTTGGTGGGTCCCAGCGCCTCGTCCATGGGGTCTTCCCAGTGAACGAGGCCGTAGAAACGCACAACGACGTCGCAGGCCTGCAAGAGTCAGGTGGAGAAGTCAACAGGAGGGAGTCTCTTGTGAGTCTCCACCACAGCGATGGCCGCGATCTTCAAACTCACCTCGCACTTGGACTCCTGGGCCACGAACTTTGCAAGTGCCAGTTTCTCCATGGTGGCATCCGTGAGGATACTGGGGTATGGGGGCTCCCGGCACCCTTTGATCATGGCTGACTTCAGGGAGACCAGGAAGAACCTGAGAAGCAGACAGAACTCTCTGATGAAGTCAAGGCAAAGAGCCCCTCATCTCCCTCACGTGCTCTCGTGCCAAAGGGGCTTCCTCTCAGTGTGGGCCTCTGGTCTTCCAGACCAAAGTGTGTCAAAATCAACCTACAGACCAAAGGTGATGGGGGTTGTAAAGTCTGAGCTCCAGAAAGGAGACAGATGACACCGGGAGAGAGACACTCATCCCAAGACAGATCCCAGTATGACCATCCAGGCCCTAATGAGGTCACCTCCCTGAGCTGACAGCATGCAGAGAGACTCAGGGAAGTGCCTTCAAACTCAAGGCCTTGTCCCTACTCAACCCAAGTGACAGAAAAGACACAGAGCAAGTGTTGCCCAGAGCCCTGAGGCTGTCACCCTGAGGGACAGGGTGGCTCCTCTATAGCCAGGGAAGTCATTTGAGGCTTATCCATGCTGGAGGCACTTCCAGCTGCCCGCAGGGTTTGGCTGGTGGCATCAAACCAACCCCCAAACCCACACTGTCGGCAGGACTTTGTCGTGAAGGGCTGTCACCAGAGTGTCCCGCATTCACGCCGGGAGTCCAAGGTGCCGACCGGGAGGAAAGGGCCACAGTTCACCGCACGGTCCCCGCTTACTCGGTGAGAGCCACGTCCGCGGTGTCGAGCAGGAACTGCTTCCTCCGGTTGGTGCACACCAGAGTCACCGTCTGCTGATCCAGCCCGACCTGTGCCACATACGACCAGTTAAGGAAGCCAGACGGGGGACAAGAGGTGGTGAAGCAGGGCTGCACCTGACTTCTGGCCCCGGGGGAGAAGGTGAGTGGTTGCTCTGCTGCCCACGCCAAGAAAGGGCACCTGCTGAGGTGGCATTTGAGGGGGGGGGATTGCTTCTAACTCTCCCAGTCTCAAAGATTCACCAGCCAAAACGCTCCCCAGGGACAGAGAGCCCAAGAAAAGCACCCCACTGTGATGCTCCCGACACGCTCCCTGCGGCCAGGAGGTGAGGAACGACCCCCAGACCCAGCTCCTGCTGCCCCAGGAGGGCTGGCCGGGCACAAGCTGCACTCACCGACACATAGTCCAGCTCGTTATAGGAAACGGCCTCTTCCACCATGTACGGCTTCTCCGCTGCCCCTGGACAGACACAAAGAGCAGCGTGACAGGGGGCAAAGAGCCCAGCACTGCCCAGATCAGGGCCACGCTGCCCCAGCAGCCACAGGACACGTGTCCCAGTGCTTATTCAATCAGACAATCACAGACTGGGTGGGGAGGGACTTTAAAAGCTCATCTGGTCCAACCCCCCTGCAGGGAGCAGGGCCATCTGCAGCCAGAGCAGGGTGCTCAGAGCCCCGGCCAACCTCCCCTGCAATGGGGCCAGGGCTGGGGCAGCCACCACCTCTCGGGGCAGCCTGGGCCAGGCTCTGCCCACCCTCAGCATAAAAATATTCTTCCTTGGATCTCGTCTGAATCTCCCCTCTTCTAGTTTAAAACCATTACTCCTTGTCCTGTCACAACAGGTCCTTCTAAAATGATTGTCTCCATCTTTTTTAAGATGCTTTTGGTGGGAATCAGTTAGGTTAAATGGATATTCATGGTGCATTTTTACGGACACGTTTGTTGGTTCTCCAGCACAGGGCATCACCTCCAGCAGTGGTGGTCATCAATGTAAATGCACATTTCAGACCTTGATGGAGTCAGGGAGAGCCCCCGCTAGAGATTTCCCCTTGCATATTCACTCGAACATCCAGGCAAAGGCATCCTAAACTCTCTCTTAGTCCAGTTTGGGCTTTTCTGCAATATCACAACAAAGCTGCTGCGTTGTGACCTGTGGCAAATGGCAGCATTTGCTTTTCTATACTGTAGCCGTGCACGAGTGGAGCTGTGCTGGTGTTGGGCTGGGAGAACTTAGCTCAGGGCCCCTGGAGGTCTGATGGCAGCGTCGGGAAAGGGAAAGGTAAGAGATGTAGGTTGCTGGTATTAACCAGAACTGTTGCAGTTCTTGGGTTGTTCTGTAGAAGGCATCATCAGGACTAAGATTTACACCTTGGTGTATTTTTCAAGTTAAAATCTTTAAATGCAAACAGAATTACTTTTCCTCATACCTTATACCTACATGCAGAGCGTTCGTTATTGCTGTTAATTGAAAGCTAAGATTGGAAGAGATGTAAAAAGCACATTTTTCTCTCATTCCCAGTGTTCCCTTCTCAAATCTCACATAAGCTGGCCAAGCAGATAAGACAGATGGTTTTATTCCTTGCTATGGAGTTCATCCCAGTCAATAATATTGATTAGTGCAGGGTGACTTGATGTAACTAGAATAACACCCCTTCTTAATTTGAGCCTCTATTTCCTAGTTCATGCCTCAGTAAGTTCATGCTTGGATGAATTCTACGATAAGTTGGTTAAGACACAGATCCCACTGGAAATTGCAGGGTCTGACATTAATCAGGGAAATGAATAATTTTCTTTTCCTAGAAGTTGTGCCTCTTTTTTTTTTTTTTTTCCCCCCGTGATTAAACTGTAGCTTTGTGCAAGTTGACTTTTTAAAATGTGAACTGAATTTCCCAATATTTATATTATTATTTTTTTAAGAGCTGCCTCTTTCTAACTACAATCAGTGAAGTTTTCTGAACTTCATCCTCAGCCTCTTCTTTGTGCTTCCTGACTCCTTATATTAGGCTCTGGGGAGACCTTATTGTGGCCTATCGGTTTCCAAAGAGGGCTACAGGAAATCTGGGGAGGGACTTTTTACAAGGGCTTGGAGTGACAGGATGAGGGTGATGGCTTCAAACTGGAAGAGGTGAGTTTTAGATTATAGGTAATGAGTTAAGTTCTTCACTCTGAGGGTGGTGAGACACTGGCACAGGTTGCCCAGGGACGCTGTGGATGTTCCATCACTGGATGTGTTCAAGCCCAGGTTGGATGGGGCTCTGAGCAGCCTGGTCTAGTGGGAGGTGTCCCTGCTCATGGCCAGAGGGGGATGGAATTAGATGATAAAGTCCCTTCCAAGCCAAACCATTCAGTGATTTCTCAAGAACACTCACGTCCTAACGGCACATCTGGGGAGCTGCGTCAGCTTGTGGAAATACTGCAGCTGCACATGTCCAGAGGATGGATTTGTAGATTTCCCACTCCACAGGGAATTTAATATTTTCCCTTTTAACTGGGGCACTGAAACAGCATCTTTGGATCGACACCAGTGCTGTGAATGCTTCTACAAAAGCCTCCTGACTTGGAGGGATCATTTAGAGTATGGAAGAACTAGCATTTGTGACCTGCTTGCTCCTTGGATGTTGTTGTGAGGTTCCTAAAAGGAGGATCAATTAAAGCAAGTCATCATAGAGTTGTTTTTTATTTATCTATATATTAGTTGTAGGTAATGGCCTAAAGTCTATAAGCTTCACTTTGAAAAGAAGATTGGAGCAATTTCCTCATCAGTTGTGTTCCTCCCCTTACACTTTCCAGTTTGGAGACATTCTTCTTCTCATTTTGAGGTAGACAGATTTCAGGGTCAAAAAAATTCAATACTCTGCTGGTGGTGTTTTGATTTCAAGTACTTTGTTGTATTCCTGCCTATAAAGCTATCAGAATAATGTGATTAGGTTCTGCATTTATTATTATTCAATCACTCAGGAGAGTTCACGTGCAAAATGAAAATGACTTGATCATATTTGGGATATACAGACTTTGCCCAAGTTAGTATTTGGGGTTATTTAATGTTCTTAGCCAAAAAACTCGATCCAGTTACTTGTTAGATGATACCAGTAAGGTGATGGTCTGTGCTTTGCGATGAGGAAGCGTGACCAAAATACATGGCATTATGTGGTGAATTGCTGCTGATTTCAACATGAGATTTTTTCTGATGCTGTCATTTGCTTGTGTGTGGGACATCTGGCCTGATGTGCTAAAAATGTTTTCTTCTGGAAGGGTAACGAATGGATTTTGTTGCTATCAGAAAGTACAAGGGGTTCGGGAAATTGAGATTTGCCCTCCTTTCTTTTTTCTCTCTCGGTATTCTAATTTAAAGTGGTTTGGAGTAAGGAGCTGCCTATGGAAGTGGCTTTGGTTTTGATGGAGGTGGGTGTTTCACACCAAGACCTGAGTCTGGGCCTGAGGTGTATAAATAATCATGGAATCATGATTATATGTCTAAATAATCATGGAATCACCGAATGGTTTGGGTTGGAAGGGACCTTGAAGATCATCTCCTTCCAACCCCCCTGCCATGGGTGGGGACACCTCCCACTGGACCAGGCTGCTCAAGGCCCCATCCAGCCTGGTCTTGAACACTCCCAGGGGTGGACCATCCACAACCTCTCTGGGCACCCCGTCACAGTGTCTCGCCACCCTCAGAGTGAAGAACTTCTTCCTTTTATCTACTCTAAATCGCCCCTCTTCCAGTTTGAAGCCATTACCTCATCTTACCCCTATAAGCCCTTGTACCAAGTCCCTTTCCATCTTTCTTGTAGGTTCCCTTTAGGTACCAGAAAGCTTCAGTAATGCTCTCTGAGCTTGTGTTTTATTATCAAAATGTGTGCCAAACTCTGCAAGTTTGTTTTTCCAGTAGCTGAGAGCCTGTTTGTACACAACTAGTACTTCAGCTAACGAGAATTCTGCTAGGGAAGTACAGGGCTTGGTGTAGGACATGGATTCCTGAGAGACCTGGTAATGATAAATACAATAAAATGTCTTGCCATTCAAAATCAAGCAATCAAAACCAAGCTACCTTCCAAGGGATTGAATGGTGGCATTGTCAGTCAGAGGGGTAGGAGCCTTCCAGACAGCAATATGGAGGCAGCAAAATTCAGTGAAGTTCTACTCTTAAAACCCTTTCCAAGCGTTGTGTGCTTAAAAATACATCACGGCCACGTGGACGAGGCTTTGGGTGTTTATCATAATAGATGAAGGCTGTTGTGCTTTTGAGAAAGGATGATTGAAGTGTGTGCTGTGTAGTCAGGTTTGGGCTGTTCCAGTAGCTGCTGAAGTCACTGAATCTTCTGTCAGGGGGTGACACTGAAGTACTGTGAGGCTTAAGTCTCTTAATGGTATCAGGGCATCCCTGATCTGTGGGATGGATGGATGGATGGATGGATGGATGGATGGATGGATGGATGGATGGATGGATGTTAGCACCTCCAGTCCAGCACGTTGAGCTTCAGTCCAGCATGTTGAGCTTCAGTCCAGCACGTTGGGCTTCACCCCGACTGACAAATTGATCGGAAGTGACTGGGAAACTCTTCTGCCATTGAAACCTGGGTCCTGTGCTGTAGGAGATGTGAACTCACCTGTCTTTCTGCAATCCTGTCGCTAATTATGGGAAGGGGAGCTTCAAGTGATGTATAAACACTCCCTGTATTGTTCTTGTTGCATTAGAAGGACCTTCTCTGAGCAGAAAGAGGCTAGAAAGAGCCCACCTTTGCGTTAATTACTGATCTTCCAGCAGGACTGAAGCATTTCCAGACAGACCTAAATGTTTAATTATCACTTGCTATCTAGAAACCAAGGGATGCTCAGATCTGTCAGACAATTTGTTTGGTGTTATTTTCAGGAGGACCAGATGATAACTTAATTGAAGGTGGTGGATCCAAGTTTGTCTGCAAACCAGGCGCCAGGAACATCACCATCATCTTCCATCCCCTCCTCAGGTAAGTAACACCTTCTACATATTTCTAGAGGTGCAGATAATTAGAGTAAGTAGAATTAAGTTTTTATTTCTGTATGGGCGTGTTGCTACTTCTGAGATAACATCGCAGAGCAATGAGTTTGTGGTAAAGTTGTTGACATGCACGTGGGTAAAAAGTGCTCACCAGCTGAGCTTGCGGTCGACGCTCTTTCACCTTTCTCCAAATTAACAAGCATACCAAGTAGGTTCACTTGCCTGGTGACCCCGTTTCTTTGAACAGTGTAATTTATTATTGACCCAAGCTGGGAAAAAGTTTAGTTGCAGGCTGTCACAAATTGTTTATTGCTGACTGTCCATTACGCTTATTAAAAAGTCAGAAGGATGCTTTATGAACTGCAAGGTGAGTTCATTCTTTGATAAAACAAGTGGAGTTTATGGACTGCAAATTAAATGCCTGATCTGAAGCGCCCTGCCAATTACTCAGATCTTCACAGCTCATCAAGGACTGCCTGGAACTTTTAAATGGAGCAAGTCTATAATAAGCCTCTTCTCACCAAGTCACTCACCTCTGATAGTTTAATTTTGCTCTTTTTACTTTGTGGTCTTCTTTGTTTTGCCAGAATTAAATAATCTGATGTTTTTCTCGGTTCATGGCAATCTTCCTCCTCTGCTTTCTCCTTGCAGAGTTCTCCTGCACCATCAGATATGTCCTTTCTTATTCAGTGCTGGCACCTTTAGAGAGCATTTTCCTCCTTGGCTCTGTTTGTGTTACTCACTATCATGAGGCATTCAGGCAATAGGGTGAATCTGGAGTACTGTGTCCAGTTCTGGTCTCCCCAGTTCAGGAGGGACAGGGAAATAGTGGAGAGAGTCCAACAAGAGAACTACAAAGATGCTGAAGGGACTGGAACATCTCTGTGCTGAGGAAAGGCTGAGAGCTCTGGGGCTGTTTAGCCTGGAGAGGAGCAGCCTGAGAGGGGAGCTGAGGAATGGTCACAAATCTCTGCAGGGTGGGGGTCAAGGAGAAGGGGCCAGGCTCTTGTCAGTGGTGCCCTGGGATAGGACAAAGGGCAGTGGTCACAAGGTGAAACACAGGAAGTTCCACCTCAACATGAGAAACTTCTTGACTGTTTCAGTGACAGAGCCTGGCCCAGGCTGCCCAGAGAGGTTGTGGAGTCTCCTCTGGAGACTTTCCAGACCCTGCTGGCTCTGTTGCTGTGTGGGCTGCCCTGGGTGACCCTGCTCTGGCAGGGGGGTTGGACTCCATGATCTCCAGAGGTCCCTTCCAACCCCTGCCATGCTGTCATTCTGTGATCTCTCAAATGTTAAAAAAAAGTAATAAAAAAAGAGCAGTAAAAAGTAATTTGAATCTGATGCCCAGAGGAAGTAATATTCTGACTGATACCAGTAGCTGAGAACTGTACTCTTTTGGGACTTCTCGGGACTTAAAAACACAGACAGAAAGTGCCTCATTTCCTCCAGATTTAAATTGCTGATGTTGTGACACTAGATGTTGGAATAATCCTGAGAACAGCACCTGTTGTGAGGAGACAGTAAAGTTTGTGATGGTGTTTAAGATCTTTCCTTGGAAAAAAAGAGTTGCATACACTGTACACTCTTCATTTATTGCTCGATACCCATAAAAAATGGATAATTTCAGAAGCATATTTTGTTTCAAAGTGTAAACAAAAGAAATGTTCTAAAAAAACCCCCAACTTTGCTACAGAAGAATTTACAGTTTGCAGACATTTTATTATGGGAAAAGATGGAGAATGGTTAAAATGCAACCTGCTCTAGTGGGGGGTGTCCCTGCCCCTGGCAGGGGGTTGGAATGAGATGATCTTTAAGGTCTCTTCCAACCCAAACCATTCTGTGAATCTATGTAATACGCTATTAAAGATCAACCACTATGACATCGACTTCACTTTCTAAATCTTTAATGAATTTATGGTATTCTTTCAAGCACAGGGTTGGGAGGGATGCTTTGATTTTTATCTGTGAGATACTTCACAGTGATTTAGGAAGTGGTGGAAACACTTCTTTCTTTCTGTTTGCCTTCCTGCTCAATTTTCCCCCATGTTGGTTTTTTTTTTTGCCATCCAAGTCAAACATGAGTGCTCTGCTTTAAACAGCACTTCTCACAAACACTTCACTTTCATTACCAGCTTCCAAGATAGGCAGCAGAAATAATTTACCTCATAAAAAATAATTGCCTCAAGATTAAGGTATCTGCGTACAATATATTTTTCATGCCAACCATCTGCAGCAACTTAACTCCCCTGTGTCGAGTAGCTCATCAGTAACTGCATGAAGAGAAGGTAAATAGTCCATGACCCAGCTTACCCTTATCTCACTGAAGAATGGGGTGAGTTCGGGTGGAGGTGAAGACTGGGGAAACTTCTAAAATGTGTTTTTCCCTACTTTAATGATTGACAAACCAAATGCCTGAGTCCTTGCTATCTTACATTTAACTCATGATCCTCAGCTTTGGCATGTTCATGATGGGTGGGATGTAGAGTGTCTGGGATGACCATAGGACTGGATTTCTTTTAAAAGAATCATCTAATAGTTCGGGTGGGAAGGGACCTTTCAAGGGCATCTGGTCCAACCCCCCTGCAGGGAGCAGGGCCATCTGCAACCAGAGCAGGG
>JAAGNO010000549.1:0-46188 GCA_033439905.1 Ceryle rudis | reverse complement strand
AGTTTGAGGTTCTTTTCTTTTTTCTCTTTTCTTTTCTTTTCTTTTCTTTTCTTTTCTTTTCTTTTCTGAAATAAAATAAGAATTCTGCAGATAGTTTTCTGTAGTCTATAAAAAGCCTTTTTTTCTGAATTCAGTTGTTTACCCTTTCTCTGTGAGTTACTAAGTAGCTCTAGAACTGTATTAATCTTAACTTAATGTTTATATGTATATAAACTTTTATGCTCTAGTGCCTTTATACCTAAAAAGATAAAGTAGTAGTTTACAATGACTATGTTAGACAGTGAAAAATTTTACAGGGTGAAAAATGGTACAAGATTTCAAGTCAAACAGAAAGGCTGTGACCAGTCCAGGAAACAAAGCCAGGATAGTTCCAAATAGAATACCATCTTTTCTATTTTATTTACTCTTAATGTTTACTAAAAATAAGAGTTAAGTAAGTAGCTCAGAGAACTGTGTTCCAGTGCCAAGAAGAACTGAGTATCAAGAAAATTAATTCAGATTTTGCAGACCTTTACACTACAGATGTGGTCTTTCATAGTATCACAGTATCACAGGGTGTCAGGGATTGGAAGGGACCTTGGGGATCTTTATGTCCAACCTCCCTGCCAGAGCAGGATCATATAATCTAGCACAGGTCACAAAGGAATGCATCCAGGAGGGTTTTTAATGTCTCCAGAGAAGGAGACTCCACAACCTGTCTGGGGAGCCCGTTCAAGTGTTCTGTGACCCTTACAGTAAAGAAGTTCCTCCTCACGTTAAGGTGGACCTCTTGTGCTCCAGCTTTCTCTTGAAGGCAACTTCTGCTTCCCAAAAAATGAAAGTGCTGTCATCTGAAATAGCTGCTCCCTGGTCATGCAAGTGGATACGCAAAAATCAACAGTCATTGCCATCATCATTGTAAAAGGTGAGCATTCCTCAGTTTAAGGGACAATGAAAATGTGATGTGAAATTCATGAAGAAGATAACAATGGGGATGGAATGGATCATTATTTTCCTCTTATAAAAAGGAGTTGTAGCTAAAGTTGCTTTTCCAGATAAAGTGTAAAGTTAGATTTCATGATTCCTTTGTCCCACACAGTGATCTACCCACTAGTCTGTTCTGAATGTTAAGCTGAAAGACATGTCTTCTAGAACACTTCTTTACTCACTGTCATCTTAGCAAAACATCATCACCTTTGCAGAAGTCTTGTTTCAGCATTTTTTATTTAAATCAGAAGTCAGCATTACCCAGGAGATAATGTCATAAATCCACATACATATATTTGCAGCACAAGTGAGCAATATAAGATTATAATCCTTTTGTGCACATGGAAGAATCTGTGCACATGGGTCTGCCATCATGTCCATCTACAACCCAATAATTCTGAATCACTTAACTATTTTCAATACAGTATAACAGAGGCTAGCAAGAATTAAACAGCTAGTTTTGTAGGAATGGGTGACTGAGCAGGAAAGAGAGATGTCATGAGTGGTCTGAGTCAGACCTTCCCTGATTACAAGGTTGCAACATGCTCTCCACCCACTGGAGAATTCACACAGAAGACAACTATTATGATTGTCTCAACCACAGGAAAAATTTGAATTGGTACTCACACCAGAGAATCCAACCACAATATACCCGTAAAAAAACCCCAAGCTTCATTTGCTCTGCTGCAGATGGATCTTGTCTTTCCAGGAACTGCTCTTTATTTGTGGAATTTCACCAGACTTTTCATCTTCTATTTCATTTGAGATAATGTCTCCCCATTGCAGGTGGCCTGTTGAGCTCTGAGGAACAGATGTATGAGGTCCCTGACTGCTGCTTGGTGAAGTTGGCTTGTGTCATTTTAGTGCTAGTGCTGTGCCGTTTCTCCACATCTGCTCCATGTCCAATCTCAGAGTACTTTGAGCTATCACAATGCAGCTGTGGATCAGTGAAGGTTTCACAGAGAGCTCTCCTACATTTATGAGGGAAAAAAATGTCTGCAACTCCTTTATTTGTCATCTGTTTCTAAAATGACCACCTCCAGTTTCCCAGTGTTGGCTAATGGTTTTGGAACAAATGTGTTTCATCCCTAAACTAACTCCAGTCATCTGAACCAGCTTGGTACAACCTCTTTTTATCAGTGAAGTAAACCCCATATTTTCCCATCTTTGTGAACTTCCTAGAGGATCACTCTCTACAGAGGAAGTCAGGCATCTCTGAGGAGATATTCATGCCAGCTGTTTTTTAGGACACTTTATAGGCAATCTTTGTCAGTGCCTATATGTTTTACCAGTAGGGGGGGGCTAGATGAGTAGAGTGGATTAGATACCTAAATTTGAACATGGCTGAAAGTGTGTTGTGAAATCTTATTCAGAATATATGGACTATAGCCTATTATGAACATAAGGTAAAGCAGAACATAATATCCAATTGAATAAGGAGATTTGGAAGTTAAGTGATTTTTTAATGACAGGGCAATCGTCAGCAGCAATCAAAATCAATAAGATCATGTTAAAAAAAACCCACCAGCTATGAATGTGGACTTAAAATAACATTAATTTTGGTAAATAGAAAATGCTAGGAAGGCAGTTGTGCTCTTGAGAAGAGACAAGCAATTTGCCATGCTTTCTCTATGCCCATCTCCTCTACCAGTAGAGGAAGAAATGCTGACACACAAATGTCTTGTGGAGCTTAGCATACTAGAGAAGAAAAAAATTCTAAAAATAAAATCTCTGTTTCATTGATTAAGGGCTGTTCTAAAATCAGCTCAAATGGATGAGAGTCCAGTGAAGTCAGCCCCTTTCCACCCCAGATGGGAACTCCACATTCTCTTTTCAAAGAATGGGCAACAAGATGCAGTCCTGCATTATGACCATGGGCCCATAGAGATGTTAGCTGGACCTTCACATTTAATTTTTAGTGCTCTTTACCTGTGGAGGAAGGGAGACCTTTAAGCTGTCATCATTAGGTTCAGATCAAATGTTCTACTTTAACTAGCAGGTTCTTAAAATCCTCCAAACGCTAAGGCACTTTACATAAGTTACAAAGAAATAGAAACACAACAGTTAATGGTTTTTTTTTCAAAATTGTATCTTAACCTTATGGCATCAAATCAATCTTTTACATCTCTAATTATAATAAATCCTATTTTACGTTAACAAATAAGGCTTTTTGATTCAGATTGCTTTCCTAATTATTATAAAAATTATGGAATTCTTTATCCATCTTTAATATTAAATTCTGCAGTATTATGAGTACGTGACAGTACCACTGACAGTACCACTCTAGCTTTACTAGAGAAAAGCTATAACATACTGAAATTGATGACATATTTCAAAAGATTACTTATCCCCAAACAAGTTTGGCTACAGATTTTCCTTTTGCTTTTCAAAATATGTCTTGGGATATGCAAAGGCCTTGGTCACACTTTCATATGTCACTTAAGGACAACAGCAGAGAGGGATTTAACACAATTTAGTGAAAGCATCATCAGACTTTTTTGAAACATTTCTCCTCTAGGTACAGTTCTAGATTTACATATTTTATCTTCATAAGATCAGATGAATGGAAAGATGGAACCACAGTAGCCCACCAGGTATCCTTCATGAGCTATCCGGGGAGATATCTATTACATTTCCATTTTCATCTCAGAATAACAGATTTTATCTTTTTGACATCTTCATGTGAATGTCAGGAAAGAAAAGACCACTACTGACAGATATATTATAATATTTTTCTATCTACCTCCAATGTCTACTCATGTGCCTCCTAAAATCATGTGTACAGTCCTGGCAGAATGCCAGCTGTTTCTGTTCTGTTACACTACATTGCAGTGCTGGCAAAAAGCCAAGGAATCAGCCGTTCTCTTCCTAGAGAGTTCGGATGTGATGGGATTTTAATGTGATCCAGGATGTTTCTTAGGTCAGCAAGTCTCTTCCAGGTGGTGAAAGGAAGTGTTATGAAGAGGAAGGCCTCAAAACCTGGCATTTAGGGCATTTTTCGAGACAACTCTACCCCTGCTCTTGGTGTATTGCCTTTCACTGCATGCAAGGAAACCGTATTCAGTTAAGAATATCTATATCTGAGGACTTCACAGAGTTGTGACAAATGCAGTTGATTATTGCTTTGCTCAGGCTTTGCTTGCTCTGTTGTTCAGGTGCAGCCCAGCTGCTGGAAAATGGTGTATCAATTCTTGCTGTAAGCCACAACTCCTAGTACCAAGGCGCTACTTTAGCCTTTTCTGGGAACATGAGTTCCCTCAGGCTGAAACCACAGATGCTGTACAGCAGCATTTGATTAATTTTCCTTTTGTATTTTAAGCAGTATCTGTTAACATCCAAATTATTCTCTGCTTCCTGCAATGCTCCCTAAGATAAGAGAGGTTCAGGAATGTACATTTGTGGTAATTAAACCATCATGAAAGTTGCAATGTCAGAAAATATATGGTTCTTCACTCTTTTTTTCCCTCTCTCCTTTTTTTTTTCCCCCTCTTGCCAGCTTCTTGTCTATTTATAGAAATACACTTCACCATTTACTTCAGAGGCAGTGACATGGAGAAGCAGATATTTAGAGGAAGTTCATTTGCTTGACAAAAACATCCATTACCTTTATCACCAATGGAGACCAAAAAAGAATCAATTACAATACTTCACTTGGGAATGACTAATTGAATTGTGAAATATACTGACACTCTGAAGTCACTGTGGTAAGCTAAATACCAACACTCATAAAAGTCAGGAAATGTTGTAGATAAGATGCTGATTCACATGATTTCAGACTAGAATGCATTTTCAGCTTGTGCTGTTGCTCTAAGCCTGTCTAATTTCCAACAAGTCTTATTAATCAAGGGTCAGGGAATTAGCTGAGAAGAGAGAACTGCAGAGGATTTGCACCTGCTTGGTTCAACTATGAAATTAGCTCTGAGTGCTAAATACACCACATCCCATGCTACAGTCAGAGACCAGCTGTCAGCTCCTTATTCAATCACAGAACCACTTAAATAAGTAATTTGACTGGCTTTAGTGGTGCATCTATCGTAGGTACTCTGTTCTCCTCCTCCACATGTGCTAGCACCTTCAAATCCTGCAAGTGGTAGAAGAGAACATAGGCAAGGGTGTTGCTGGATGGTCACATTGGGGGTGTGCTCTGACTCTTCATGCTGCAGGTGTTCAACTGTGCCATATACCGAATAGCTCCACCAAACATCCCTTGGGACTAGAACTTCATCCTCTGTGCTGTTAAATTGTTAGAAAGATCCTTGGCATTTCTTTAGCTGGGGCCAATCTCCCTGTCACAAATACCTCAAAAATAGTTCAGAAAATATCACAGGGTAAATACCATTTCCAGTAGGCGCTTTGGGTGAATGGCCTCCATTTGGGCATTCACACTGAGTGCAATGTTCTTGTGTCATTTCACCTCAGGGGCAGGGAACAATATGGCCCACATTTAATTTACTGGTGCAGACATTTCTGTGTTGCAACAAATAAGTGTTCAACACAAAATACTGGAACTCAGGAAGTCCAGCCCAAGAAACTGAAATTTCTGCAAAATTAATAAAATAATATGTTAATACTATTCATTTAATTCAGATATAAAAAGCTGCACAGGGATATAATATAATTATTATGCTTACTTAGCTACAAGCATGTGGTTCATTACTGAAGGAGACTTGCATGCGCTCAGGGGATCCTCTTTTTCACATTCCCCTTGAGCTCCAGGAAGGAAGAAGGGGTGACCTTCCTGCCCTGGTGGAATCCACCCTACAGACACATCCAAATTAAAAGGCAGCTTTTATTTCTAGGCCTTTCTGAAAAGCTTCTGAAGAGGAAAATGCTTTGGTCTTCGCAATATCCTAGAGGCCTGATTCAAGCACTTTGCAAGCAAAGAGAATTGCTGAGTTTGCTGCACAAGGTAACATCTCAGTATCGTTGAAATAAATGCCATTGTCTCCTTGATCCACTGAAGTTTGGATTTCAGTCCCTGATATGGAAGAAATCTACCTCTCTATCTCTCAGCTTTAACTCTTTGAACTAGCAGTAGTTCAGCAACATACTTCAGTGGTAATGTATTCAGTGCTTTTTTTCTTTCCCCACAAAAGAAATAAAAGCACATTCTACAGGTAAACTTAATTGAAACTATTACTGATTGAGTTTTCTAATATATTTTATTTAAATGCTAAAAGGGCTGGCCTTGTTTACAAAATAAAATGAACTATTAGTTTCTCTGGGTTCTCCCCCCTAAATTGACTCAGTCTCATTGATATCTAAGCGATTTGTGATTCAGCACGGTGTCAGGAAGAAATGTCCCTGTTAGAACTGACAGGTTATTTGCTATTGCAGAAGAAAAAAAAAATAAATTTGTGTTTATGACCTGTGAGCTGAATAAGAGTAGGTTTGAAAAGTAGGAAGTAAGAGACTGTTTCTACTACTAAGATCAAGGTGGAGGTGGAGAGAAGGGAGGAAGAGGAGGAGAGTTTAAAAGGGTAATATGCTGCATATTTTTATTCCATATTTACATTGCTAGATGATTTGATGATGGTCATCCTATGATAAATAGTATTTTAGATACATTATATCAGCATTGAATAACTGGCACAAGTAAGTTTCCTTTTTCAGGCAGGATCATGGTATAATTTTATATACGGAATATTAAATAGCATGTACATGACCCACTGGAGGTCACGATGTTACTGAGTGGGACTTGGCACTAATTTTGTGTCAAACACGCTGAAAATAGTAGTGTCCATACATTAGATGGACAAATAACAGGAAAAGAAACAGCTGAAGCTGAAGCAGCTTGCCTATGGGCAGACAACAGCAAACTGGCAGGACTAGGGATTAAACCTGCTTTTCTGACTCTTAATCCCATCCCCTTCTTGTTCAGTGATAGTGGGCAGAAGTATAAAATGAAACAGAAATTGGAACAAACTTCTATATCTCTTCTTTTCTCTCCTCTTTCCCTTTCCTTGACTTCCTATTGGATTAAGGTAAAGTTTTTACTTAAAAAATTACATTCTACCTGAACTGATACCTTAAACCTTATTAAATTAAGCTTGAATCAACCATGATATGATAACATGTTAGGTAATTCATTTTCAGTAGTTATTTCTGCTTGTGTATAAGATGTAATGTGTTTATTAATATATGGACAAAGCTAAGAGGACAAAATGTAGCTTTAGAAAAATAACATAAAGACTACAGACTTGTTAAATAGAGATGACAGGTCATTTGTGTATGTGAATGCAGGGAACAAAGCACCTTTGTATTTTAGAAACAGATTTTCACATATGGTTTGGATATTTAAATGTGTGTGTCTTAAAGGTCTTAGCTTTAAAACAGTTGCTTTAAGCAGCAAGTTTAGAAAATTTTTATGTCATCCTGAAAATTCATATTTTTTTTTTACAAGGAAGTTCTCAAAGTGTATACAGGAACAAGTGCACATTTTTTCAGTCATACCACATGCAAAAAAATGAAACATGCTCTGATCTCATTTCCAAGGGTTTACACAGCATATTTTCAGTGCACCTGTTATGCAAGTAAAAATTGCACTTAAAACTGAAATTTTATCTGACCATGTCCACATTCTGTAGTAAAAGTAGGCTTGCTACTGAAAAGTCAAACAGCAGACCCTGAACAAATGCCAACACAGATCCTCACTTTTCCCATATTTTCAATTAATTAGAGGGTAAGCTTCTTAAATGAACTTAATTTTGCACAAAAAGGCAGTTATGAATATAGATGCACTGTGGGAAAAGGAGTCTGGCCACTGAACTGGAATGAGATGGCCAAGAACGCAAACTGTAATTCCTGCAAACTCCTTTGACAGCATTTAGTTATAAGTTTATCACAAGGCAAAAATATTTGCCACAGAAAGTCTGGGGTTTTTTTGTGTTCTCCTCCTGTAAATCTTCATCAATTCACAACACTTCCATTTCCTGAACACTTACCTTTAGTAAGCTCATCTAGAAATTATACCCACGTTGCTGTCAATATATTTCATATTGTCCATGAGTGATGGCAACTGTGCAGAGACCCCCAACAACTGCTTAGAGCCTTAACAACTGCAAAACAAAGATGTTCTGTACTGGCCTAAGCTTGCACGAACGAGTGAAGTGCTGAAGCCAGCCACATACTTTGGGCATTTTCCAGCTCTGGCAAGAAAACCGTTTTTGGTTTTGTTTGGGATTTTTGTTTGTTTGGTTGGTTTGTTTGGTTTTTGGTTTTGTTTTGTTTTTTCTTCTTTTTTGGTAACAAATGGCACTAATGAGAACAATGAATTTCAGTAATTAAGTTAAAAGGCTTAAACAAATAACCTAACTACAGCAATGAAAGATGAAGATGGGAATATAGATTATTGTAAGCTTATTGTCATTGTAGACTGATAATGGTTTAGTGGGCTATCTGGCATTATTATAATTTATTTCATCACAAACTTCATTCAAGAGCTGCACATTTCTCTATCTGCAGTTCAGATTTAGTAGTATATAAGTTATATAACAGAACTGGAAAAAAATAAACCTGAGAGCTGCTGGGGGGCGAATTGATTGCACAGGAAGTAAATTCCTTGTTCAGTCAAAGAACAGCTGTAGTGTTTACAGAAAGGGAGCTCAGTCCACAAGTTAATGTCTCTAAGCTTTTGGAAAACAGTGTCCAAATCCTTGCTCTATCTGCTGCACATTTTGTGAATGATCTTAAACAATTCACTCAAATCTGAGTTTCCCGTTAGCTAAAATCTACCGTAAAAGGCAGAAAAGTTCTGTCCTGCAGGAGTGTTGCAAAGCTTATGCTATACTTGGATAAATTTAAACATCTTAGAAACCACTGTAATAGTTTGTGAATTATCCTACTAACTGTCTTCAGCTGAAACCTGAAGGATGCTCAGTGGAAAGCCTGCCTTTGTATACAGGCTGGTGTTTTTGATGAGGTATCAGGTTTTAATTTCTGTGGTGACACTTGTTCAAAGGTTCTTTACATGTGAAGTTGCTAGACCTTTTCCAAATTGGCCCTGGTTTTGCTGTATAGTTTGTCATGGCAAATATGTTTGCAAAGAGATTTCATTTTTCGAACAGTTAGTAGAGCAACTAGGAGGTACACTTCCACTGCAGTGGGGACAACTTCATTTTATTCTTCAGGATCATAAAGTCAGCTTTGCTGATAAATTTCTTCAGGAGCAAGTGGAACTTCTTTCCATGCTTTTAAGCTTCCACATCCCTGTAACAGGATGGGTTCAGTGATGCATAAAGGTAAAGGTGGTGCTCAACTGGAAACATGTTGCTTAAAGACCATTGATTGCAATTTGTCTATATTTAAGATGAGAAAACAGAAGATATAACTCAAACATTATTTATTTTGTTTTATTAATTACTTCAAAGAATCTTCAAAAGGGTTCAATTTACTAAAGCAAAAACAGTTTGGAGAATCTGATATAGAGGAGGGATTGGGCAGGAAATTTTGTCTGATAATGGGGTTTTCTTTACCATATACTTGCTATATACCTAAACCTTCCAATGATTCACATCCAAGTCTGTAAATTGTTTATCAAAACAAAACAAAACAAAAACAAAACAACAACAACAAAAAAGCCCCAAACAAAAACTAAACCAAAACCCAACCTGGTTACATTAAGAAGACACCAGGCAAAAGTCCTCACAATATTATACAATATGAAGAAATATCTATGCATGTAAAGTGGAGGTATTGGATGTTAAAAAACAGGAAAAAAAAATTGAAAAAGCTAAAAATATTGAGGGAAAATGTTACCATGATAAAATGTTGGCATTTTTTTTAATGTGTATTGAAAGAAAAGTATGTCTTAACATAGAATTGATCTGATGTTGGAAAGAAATCATCAAATTCTTATTAGAAGACATAGAACAGTTAAAATTCCTAAAATATTTGGATTCCTAAACAAAATGTAGAAGGTGTACTTCTACCATATAAGAACAGCAAAGTTCTTTCTGGCTTGTCATGATCTGAGAAAAATATAAAGCAACTTTAAGTAGAATTAAACACTTTTAAGTCAGTGGACACACATGTTTTGCACACAAATTGCTTTAGGAAGTCTTTAATCCTCATTTTTAACAACTTCTGGAATAACAAGAAAATTCCAGAAGACTGAAAGTGAACTCACAATGTGCCAATATTCAAAAAAGTCTGACAAGATGATTGGAGTAACTGTAGGTCAATTAGTCTGACATCTGTTCCAGAAAATATAACAGGAAAGCTGGGAAGAGAATCAGCTGAGAAATAATTAAAGGATTGAAATAAAATTAATTCCAGATAACATGATTTTATGAAAAGCAGATCATGTCAAAGAAATCTCACTTTATTCTTTGATGAAATTGCAAGCATGTTTGAGTAATCTGATTTTTGTAAAATATTTGAATTTAGCAGCACAGGATGTTCTGATTTAAACATTGGCATCATATTAATAAAGCAAATGTTTTATGAATTAAGAACTGGTTAAGTGATAGATCTTAAAAAGAGATTGTCTCCAGGAAATTATCAACAGCTGAACATACTTATAATGGAGTTTCATGGGGATCAGTAGCAGACCTGATACTATTCAGCTACTTCACTGGTTATTTTTGAAAGTAAATAATAAATCACAATAACATTTATATTAAAAACCAAACAAATAAACAAAACAGACAAACAACAACTTGGTAAAATAGAAAATGAGGATAAGGCAATGAGGCAAGATGATCTGGATCTTTTCATAAACAGGACTCTGAAAAAGAACTAGGGATCAAAGTGAAGGAGCAACCTAATGTGAGGTCTCAGCATGGTAAAAGTGCTGATAATTTGCTCTAATTGTGGCATGCCTGCAAATGCAACTCTGCCGTTCTCTGGATTCAGGCTCTTCGGAGTTCAATCAGCTCCAGTGTCTCTATGCTACACTTCTCTACACTTTCTCTTTTCCTGGTTAGTATAAACTGTGACAGCTCAGATGCCTTGGATGCCTCTGCCAGCATGATGAAGTTTTGCCCTTGATCACAGTCGCAGTACTTCCACAGGGAGAATTAATGGGTACTAAATAACCCCTAAATCTATAAGGAAGGAAGTAACAAGAACCAGTGTCTGGAAGTTGAAGACATGCACATTTGAGTTAAAATGTATTATAGTTAGTATATGCACATCACTGGAAGAAATTATCAAGCTAACAGCCCACTTTAGTACTGTCTGTGCCTTTGGAACCATATCGTGTTGTGAAAGATGGTGGCAATTTCCATAAGACCTAGGTGAAAAGCGCTGTATAACTTTCTCTTTATTGCTTTTAAGAACAGTGACCTGGTAGCAATTTTTGTTTACTGCTCAGAGTGATCAGCTTGCTAACAATGATTTTAGACTGGAAGAAGTGGAAATCTCATACTCATGGGCAGAAAAATATAGTATGCACAGAAGAATTTGTAAAGCAATATAAAGTTCATAATAGAAACAACTAACAAGTCAAATCTGAAACCCTGCTCTCAGGCAACAAGCCTGCCAGTTTTTAAAAAAGTCCTAGAATGGCCCATGGTTAATGCTTTTCAGATGACAGAAAGGGTATGACCTTGAGAGGTCATCCCCTATCAGAAGTCAAGATCAACTCCACTGAAAGCTGATTAAGAGAAAAATGAAATGCCAGTAATGTTAAGCTCACAGGTATAAAAAATGCCTGTGCTGCAACAACATAAATGGCTTCTAATCCAACTGAACTGCCCCCTAACCCAGGCATCTCTGAGAAATAATAGCAACTTCTCATACAGTGTGTGAATGTGTGACCCTTTCAGAAGAATCCTTAAAATTCTCCAAATGTGCTGTTTTCTCAGAGCCTCCAGACTACAAAACCAGAAGGCACTGCAGCTAAATCTGTGTGTTTGTAAACTAGTTTGGGTCAAGGTTTACAGAGTGTCCTGACCCTGATTCAGTCCAGCTAGTGTGGAAGTGCTGAAGAGGTTGTATTTCAAGAGCTAAGGAACAATTAAATCAACTACAAGTCACTGAACTTCTCAGCATAGACAAAGCTCCTTGTTCAGGAATATGCTCTTTTAAATTCAGATTTATAGGAGGATTCTGTAGTCAGTACCTAAATTTGCCCATAACCCTCCCTCAGCCCACTGCTGAAACAATAAACCTTCCAGGTTCCTGTGGAATCACTTCTATCTGACAATTAAGATCCTTAATTACTTAAGGATCTTTAAATTACAGGTTATTGATATGGAAAACCACAGTATTTTGCAGTTAAAGAGTGATATTGAAATATTTTCTTGGTAACAAAAGTCCCATCTTCTCTGGCATTTTTTAGTTGGTGTATATTTGTACCATATACATCTTCAGTACAATTTTATTTAGGCAACATTGCCGTAAGCTGGGCTAACTAGAAGAGCATGCCACAGAGAGTGTTCATTGTCCATTGTGAATTAGTTTGTGATGTGGGCTAATGCTCTCTCATTAATGATTTGAATACAAGAAATATCACAAAATATATCCTCTATCATTCTAGACAGCATAATGTAAGAATTAAGAGTTCTGACACAGCTGCTTTGGGAACTTGTTTCTTGCATTAAGAATGATCTACACAGTCTACTCAAATTCTAGCTTACAAACTCCAGCCAAAGACCCTGAAATTGCACAAGCTAAAGAAATATAGGATTTGACCACATTAGATCAATTGAAATAAGCAAGGCATGATCCAAAAATAGTAATATCATATTAGCCCTTTCTGCTCCCACTTGCTATCCACCATAATGGTGTCAACTGAGATTAATGTATTTGGCTCCATAGGTTTGAAATTTCAAAGACTAAGAACTGAAAATACTTTTATATTTATTGTGAGAACAAATTTTGAAATGAGGAATGTAGGTTATATCATAAAGGCATTTGCACTGGCACAAGGGATTAGGTGAGAAGTCAGGGTAGGGACAGAGTAAGATTAGCCCATGAACACAAGGGTGGAGTAGCTCAAAGCAGCTGTGAAACCTCACCTGAAGTCTCTCTTGTCAGGTTAATCTGCACTGGAGCCCAAAGATCATTCTTGATCCAGTTTTAAAAATTTTAAAAGACAAGTCTAAAGTGATAGACAGGAGGTAGCAAAAACTGACAGATGCAGTATAAACAGTGAGATGTGTAGGAATTGCCACGGGAATGTCAGATCACTTATCCTTCCATTAACAGCTATTTATGCACAAAATGAGAATCTAGCTTTAAGAGTTAACATGCAGCATGTAATCACTTCTCAAACTCAGCTCACACAGACAACATTGTCATTTTCTCCCAAGACTGAAGGCAGTACAGCAGCAGCTTGTGTCTCTGTAGTGTTTTCATTAATGGACATCACAGGCATTCTGCTTTGGGATAATGTCTACATCTCCTAGTGCCAGTCCTACTAATGGTGTTCAATAAACAACTCTGTGGTGACAGCCTGGAAGCAGTTTGCAATAATCTCTGGGCATTGTTTGATGAGAAACGTTAAGAAGTTTATACATTTACTATCCAAATTCCATAGCTCAGGAGGATGGACAGCAGCCGAAATAGCTACCCTGCAGCAACTATGGTGGATTATTGCTGCTTCTCTATGGGCTCAACCAGATTGTCTTCCCCAGGATAATAAACACAGGTGGAGGAGATTAAATTGATAAAGATAGAGGAGAGGAATTTAAATAGTCTCTCTGAAGGGAGACAAGCTTTTCTTTTGCTTGGGTAAAGCAAAACCTCAAGCCTAATGTATCAAAAGAGAGGAATATGCAAATGACCTCATCTAGAAGATAGAAGCATTCTTTTAAACTTACGTTATGTTAACCCTTTCCCTTGTTACACTCTGTTACTTACGTGGAGATTAAATTACTCTTTGCTTTAAGAAAACTGTTGGCTCATCAACGACAGACCCCAGAGGGAAGCCTTTAAGCTGACTCAGGACATGTTCAGTAAATGTATTTCTTAGTCCTCTGCAGTGTGGATTCAATTTTCCACACTGCTTCTCTTGACAGAAGTTACCTAAAATTAGTAATTCTGTTTAAACACTACTCATATTTTACTGCAAGCACAAGTTTATAATGCTGTAAATTTCTGAGGAGTTGTTCTGGCAAAAACTCACATATAGATTCAGTTACACAAATGTAGCATATTCTTGTGTCTGAACTAGCTACATCTCTGTACTCATCTAAACGCCTCTATACAACACTTCTCCATTGCACTGAGTTGTAGCTATACTGTGCTGAATACAACACTATATCTTGTTTTCTTGCTTGCCTGAGGCAAGAATTAACCCTGAATTTTTAACTTGAACCATTAAAAGCCAAAGGTTGAAACTGTATAACAGCTTTTCCTCTATTCCTCCAACTGTCTGCATCACACTTCATAGAAGTCTTTGAACTTATAGGTTCCCTTTGGTGTAATGCTCAAGTAAAGAGAGAAGGGCTTCAGATATGAGTTTTCTTACATCTGTGGGCTTCAAATATCCTGAATGTTTAAACTTTATTAAAAGTTATGCTGTTGATTCACTTAATATTTATGTAAGCACTGTAGCAAGATCTGTCATAGAACATTTTCATTTTTGATGTAGGCTTAGGGCTTTGGTTCTCAGATGTAACCATTGTGAAACCAAAAGGTAACTACCAGCTCAGAAGATGTAGCAGTGGACATCAAGTAAAAGGCCATGGGCCAGCAGAACATGAGAAAAGAGCATGTTTTGAGACAAGAGCTGCTGGCCTCTGAGGGATGATACAGTTCAGTGTTTCTGTCACTGCTCCAACTGGCTGACCTACGGTTTGGCTCCAGACCTGGAAACAGATTGTCCACTTATCAGTCCAGAAATGAATGTTTCAGCAACAGAGCATGTGAAATAGAGAAGGAAGCAAGAAATATTCTAATGAGCTTTTTAATAGAATTTTGTGAGTGGAATATAGAAATAATGAGATAATGTTTTGAAAGTGGTAGGACCTGGGAGGGGAAAAAAGAAATCTTTGGCTGGGCTTGGAAAGTGTTAAAGTTAAGAATTTAGAAAGTAGCAATCACTAAAATAAATAAGTAATGAGGACCACATAAATTTGGGGTCTAAGAGATGAAAAATGAATAAACTTCCCAGACTTACATCATCAAGGGTACTAACATAAGTGTTATTAACTAATTGATATGTAATTAAGTGATTAATTGATGGTCTGGTTAGATCTCTTTATTTGGTTAATGCAGAATCTAATTCTAATTCTGAATAAGGTGGCCTATCCACTTGGGGAATGTGTAGCCCATGTAGAGGGGTTGCCTCAGTCTGCAGCTGTATAATTACATCAGTTCATGATGTAGCTAAACAAATTAGTTCCTTACAGGAGGAATAATTAGCTAGTGAATAGAGATTGAGCATCAGTTCATGCATTGTGTGCTCAAAGACTGAGAGAACAAGCTTATAGTCTTGCTTAGTTTTACATATCGTAGGTACATCCTTCTTAGTTAGGTAAAAATGTGTGGAAGCTCTTTTTCCTCCATTGCCTGAGTCACTGGGGAAAAAAAAAAAAAAAAAAAAAAAGAGAAGTACAATAATGCAGGAAGTTTTCCAACTATTTGGAGAAGTGAAGAAACCAGGAGAAAAGAGAGTCATGAGTGAATAATACTGAAAGGTAGAATATGCCAGTTCTGGTGGCACAGGAAGGACTAAATACCAGTTTCCTCAGTGAGTGGGGAGTGCTGCAGTAGATGTCTCATGAAAGTAGGTTGGCCATTCATACATCTTCAGGACATTGTTCAATAGTAACCTGCAACACTGATCTGCTCAGTAAATGGATCCTGGATGATGCTTTCCTCAGCTTTTTGGGAGCTGCATTAGTATCTTCAGGTGTTCTCTGTCACTCCATTATCTCCCGAAGCTAAGAAAGCATTTGCTCTCCTAAGTGCTGCAGTCACCTCTGCTATGGCTTGGTGTGGTCCCTAAGGAGTCCTAGTTAGAGGACTGAGCATAAACTTGCTTTATATGTGAGTAATGACACAACGGGCCAAGCCACATGTCTACGACACCAGAACAAGAAGTTGGATTGTGTGTTTGGGACCTTATTCTCCTTCCCTTCTCATTTAGAGTAGAGACTCAGCTTTAGAGAAAAGGACTCACTAGCTTGGCTTTAAGCAGTCTTTTTCCTCAGGCTTTCTGTAATACCACAATAAATGTAAACAGGAATCAGGAGAAGAAAATATGAAAAGTTTGAGCACATCCAGAAACAAGGCAATTCCTGGAGGATGCATAAATACGCATGTGTAAGCAAAGCAAAAGAACTCAAACACCTTCAATGATAAAGGCTCTTCTGCAAAAATACTTTTCAATATTTAAATAACAATTTCTGGTAACTTTTGGGGTAGCAATAAAGCTTGATTGCTGACCATTCCCTACAATGGAAAGCTAAAGGGGCATCCAGTATAATTTTACTGTAATAAACAGAACCTGAAAAAACAAACTGTAAGGCTGCAGAAGCAGACTGTTTTCCTGAACTGCTTTGCCCTCTGAAATATTTTGATGGCATGACATATAATGTTTGTTGTTTTACATGTCTTTATAACCTTCAGCCTCTTTCTATCAGCACATTACTCTTCAGCTTCATTGTGCTCTTCTCTCTTCTCTGGTGCCGTGGGAACATCAAGCAAATGATTCTACTGTTCTCAGCTAGAAATTGTTTGTCATTATAATTTCAAGAGGGGCTTTGAAGTATCTACTTAGGCTCTCACAGCTAATAAGAGACAAGGTAGTTGCTGTGCTACTTGTTGATTAAATGAAAAACAGACCTGATAACATGTGAAATCTTCCTAAGGGAGGTGTTTCTCTTATGGAGATGAGTACTGATCAGTTAAGACTTGCAAAGTTGTATATCTAAGGTTAAATGTCTAAATGGTCACTTTAAATTCCCAAAGCAGTGAGCTGGCTATCTGGAACTAGAGTGTCAGCTGGTGTAAATCATCACTGACACTAGCTAAGCATTTGGGCACTAGGGCCTTTGAGGCCAAAATATATTCTGATTATTAAAAATCCTAAATTTTCAATTAAGAACTAAATGGGAAAAATAAATTCTGAGGTTTAATGTGACAGAAAATTCTAATGACACACAGGAAAAAAGAAGATACTCAACTCATCAAAACCAGGGTAGTATATTTAAGGCCATAGCTAACATGTAATTTCATACCTATAAGTCACAGTTTGAAAATTAGTTTCATCCTAAAGCTCAAAAATACAATTTATGTTTCTGAAATAGAATATAGACCTCTAAATTCAGTTCAGCAGTCTAATTTAAAGCCCCAAATCTGTTTAGAAATTGAAAGTCTCTGAAGTATGTTGTACCCTTTAAGTCAGACAACACATTCTGAGTGCACAAAATTCAGAATAAAATGTAAGTCACAGTGAGGTGCCAGAGCAGTTTATTCATTGATTATTTTTGTACAGGGAATAGAGTATGTATAATTGAAAATTTCAAACTGAAAACTGCAACTCTGTTTTTTCCCCCTTACTCTTGAAAATGGTTAACTCTGCAGCAAAGGTTGTAAGAGACATGAGAGCAGAGAAAGAACAGGTAAGAAAAAGCATGATTTTGTGGTCCAGGGATTTAAACACTGTTGGGAGAGAGCTCTGTACATTATTTCCTTTTATATGTGTTTGTCTGATTAGATTGAAATGCAGAAGTAATCCATAGCAGCAGAACAGAAAATGCTATTACATTTTGTCTTGCTTTCTATATTTTTGGTCCCATGCTTGTTAGCTGGACTGTGGTTACCATGTGAACTGCCTGAGGAGTGGTGAATGTACCTGTAAGCTTATGGTTATCCTCATAGATTAGAGGAGGTGTGAGTTTAGTTCTCTTAAGCTAAGAAGACCTTTCTTCTGCTCCAGTTGCCAGCAGCAAAATTTTTGATTTTCTATCTGCTCACAAATCAACAGAGATAACAAGGGCCTGTATCCTGGCTTAACTGAGGAGCAAAAATCAGCTATACTTATACATTGGATGTCAAAGCTATGGATGAAGATAGAGATGCAGATTTTCAGACACATTTGTATCTCCAGCTGGAAGAATAAACTGGATGCTGTGGGCACCCTTCTCTCCTACATGTGAGCAGCTGACGTGTTTCCCAGTCTTACTCCAAGGAGTCTAGATTTTAGGTGACACATTACTGTCTGTTGTAACATATGTCTGTCTTTGAATGGGGTTCTACACAGAAGTCATCAAGATGTATTAGCTACCATACTTATTTCATTCATATGGTGCGTTAACATTTCAGTGATTGCCTTAATAACATATACTAGGTGAAGAAGTTAACAGCTCACTATCAATGTGTTGTTAGACAGTAACATTGGTCTTTTTCTGAATATACCAGTTTCTGAAAGCAAAATACTTAAAATGTTAGAAAAATAGGAAATTTATTCTACTAATTCATGCTTTCTGTCAAGGACATGAAAGTAGAGAGATTCTCTTAAGGCAGCCGTGTCCACAGACATCATTTTATACCTTTATTTCACCAGTCTTTTTATTTTCTTTGATATTATGATGTGGGGTTGTTGTTGGTTGTTCTTTTTTGCTTTGAATTGCTTCCTTTTTAAAAAAAAAAAAACAAGCACATCCCTTAACAGTTAGATACAGGGAAATAGATCAGTATTTTCAAGCTCATAAAAGGAAATTATGTGCAGGGATATTTTTTGTTTATTGTTTCAGATTTTCTTCATTGTACTTGGCAATTTCCCATCCAATCTATGCACTGAAAAAAAGAAATCTTCTATTTCCAAAATAAACAGAAATTCCAGTTGCATGGTAACCAACCCACATACTAAGCCCTAGATATATTAGATCCAGAGGGCTCAGGACTTTGCCAAAGAATCAAAGTGCTTTTAACTGATTTCATAATAAGATAATAACTACAACAGGGATTTTAACCACTACACTATACAAAATGATCCAGCAGTCTTTAATGTCTCTGAAATCACAGGAATTACTCCATTGGAGAAGGGGATTCTAGCTCTTCCCAAACAGTTTCTCCCTGTACAGCCTGCAGAGGTGAGTTTGCCTCCATCAGAGAGGGGAAGTCTTGCCAGACAACATGCTCTTTCTGTCAAAAAGAAACTTTAAAGAGACTCTGAACTCTAGATCCACAAAGCAAGAGGGCCTAAGAACGAAGGGCATGGGGGGAGCCAGGAAGGCCCCTCAATGTTTCCATCCTTCTAATGTTACAGAAGAAAAAAGACAGACACAGCTGCATGATTTTCCTCTGGGCGTTTCACATTAATCTGATAGTTTCAAGGATTGTAGTTACTTTGGCTTCCCTGATGATGTGAATCCACTGGAGATACATTTCATGAAGCTGGAAGAAAGTTATGAAACTGGCATAAATGCCTCACTAAGGAACACAATATAGAGAACTGTGATCAGAAAAATATTCACTGCTCTCTTGAGCAAGAAGAAAAGAAGATCCTAAGCAAAAAGTCCTTCATGGTTCAGTTTTTAATATGCTTTCATGAGTATCAAGCCAACAAAGTTTCTTGTTCATAGCATGTGGTTTCTCCATAATAAATAATAAAGTTAAGCAAAAGTGAGATGATGTGAAAGTAGTCATTCAAATGTTCTTGATTTTTCTGCCTAACATTGAATACACTTTTAGACTATGGTTTTCACCTCAATGTTTCATCCAATTATAGGTTTTGATTCACTTAAATCCTCAACCTCTCATGCTTGGACAATGTCTGGTAGGATATTGGGGTAACAAAAGTAACGTCTATGTCAATGTAGATACTGTGTATTGAAATTGTGTGTTCAACAGATGCATCTCGGAATACCTGCCATAATACAAAATTTCAAATAAGGTAAAGGTCACCATCACTGATGAATTCATTTTGAGTGGGAAAGGATCACCTGACTTTCATTGCCAAAGTTTTGAAACTGTTTCGATTCCAAAGTTGTTTCTTTTTGAACAATGGACTCAAAGCACTGTTTTTTAGCCATGTTCTCAGCCTGAACGCACACACAGTATTCAAAGAGTACATTTCTTCACAAGTGTATGAATTCCAGAAGAGAATTTTTAAAGTTTGGGAAGACAGGCAATTCAGTAGATTGACACTGGTGAAGCTTTGCTGAAATGAGCCATATTTCATTCATGTATGTTGGTTTGTTCTCTACATGCCCATGGTTCTGTGAGCAACACTCAGTCCTCAGATTTGTCACCGTTCAGTCTGACGCAGTGGCTTGTCAGGTAACTCGTGGTGTTTTTCATTGACTCTTTATCTCTCCTTCCTGTGCCAAGTCCTTTACTCACTGACTCTCTGGATGTGACAGAAAGCATTTCTTTTCACGTCTTCAGGTCTGTAAATTTGTCTCTCAATTTAGCTGTCCTCTCTCTCACTAGCTGCAAAAGCACCAGCCAGTCATATTCCCACTAATACAGGTAGGCTTGCCCAATCTGTCTGGACCCAAATCTGGATGACACAAGGGCAATCATCTCCTGCTCTGTGGTTGTCACTGAAGGATCTATCCTACCTGTGATCTCCAGGATAGACTGACAGACTTCTAAAGGTTTAGTTTCAACTGGTATGGTTGCCTGACCTGAAAAATAAATGGTTGAAAGGATGAAACACAGACTCTTTCATCTAGGTATGGTACTCTTGGAGCAGATATGCTGCTGGAATGACACAGGATTCAAGAGAAGCAGCTGGAGTCTGGTACGCAGGATTTTCTGGACTAATGCCTTGGAGCTTAGCTAATAACTCAGCAAAACAGACTGTTCCATCTTCTAATTGGTTGACAACTTCAGGCCTTACGTGTCCAGTTATTCATACAGGAACCAGAACAACTGGAAAAGATCTGTATTTGCTACAGCCTTCATAGTTGGTTTATTCTGTCAAAAAGGATTGAATTAATCTGTCTCTCTGCAGACAAAACACAGGTTGCAAGTGGCTTGTGGGCTGCAGAACTTCTGAAACCATGCATCTGTATTAGTCTGAGTGTCTCCATCTTTGTAAACAGCTAGTGTGATGCTCTGTGTTGCTTTCTCGAGATAATATCAGACCTGAGGTTTGGAAAGCTTACAACCTTCTTTCTGTATTGTCTCTATCATTAAAACTGAGTTGGAGATAAAAGAGCATGTGATACTAGACAAAACTATTCTGTTCCACAAAAGTGTCTATACTCTTAGCAGCTGTGAGTGACTAACCCATTGTAATGGGTAACTGTATCAGATTATAAGGAGTTCTTCTTTCTTATCTTACTTGAGTCTTTGCCTTTCACCATTACATTTCAGAATTACGGTCTGAGATTAACCTCACTTAAAACCAGCAGCCTGTAAGAGCTGATAGATAATATGAAGTTAAATGCTTTGCAAACAGATGGCCAAATCTGTAGAAAACCTGCAAAGTATTTGCATCAAAACCAATGCCCTTGTGATGTTCATGTTGACAAAGGATTTAGGGGAATACTGCCTTAGGAAGGATGTATGTGTGTACAGGGCACCAAGGTGAGAAAAATAACACTCAGGAAAGAAACACTGGTAACTCTCCAAACAAGTGTTGAGAGTCTGACCCTCAAAACAAACAAACAAGCAGAGCTTATCAAAAATTATTATTTGGGGTAAAGTGCTAAAAAGGGCATGAAATTGTTCTAACAGGAAGAAGTCTCCTTTTGTTTGCTTCCTCCTAAATTCAGTTAAACAGGGCTTTGTATAGTCTTTGTAAATAAAAGGGATTGGTGAAACACCTGATTTTATCTCCTCCAATCATATGTCCTCCAAACTGAAACAAGCTTCAAGGCTCATTTGTTTTGCTATCCAGGAAGGTGAAAGGAGGCACTGTAGAAAGTCCATTATAGAAGTGAATTGCAAATAGACAAAATCCTTGAGCATCAAACATAAAAGGATGCACCTGAATTATCCCTGTGGAAAATTCTGGCACTGAGGAATAGAACAATGAAAGATGAGGAAAGCCACTGAGGCAGTGCGAGGACAGGAAGAAAATGTCTGCAGCTGTATATAAAATTATGTGGAAAATAAGGGAAGAAGGAAGGTTGTGGTAGTCTAGAAAGGAATTTATGCCAACAGGCAATATGTCTGGGCAGCAGGGATGATGAGGAAGAGACTAATTTTTTTAAGTATTGTGGAAAGAGAAGCAGCAGGACATTAGGATAGCAAAAGGGGTGAAAGAAATGAAAGGTGACATGAAGGTTGAGAGTCTGAAAAGAGAAAGAAAATGTTACAACCGCTAAAGATCCAACTATGATTATGCAGCTGTCAGCCCTGCCCCTTTAATTAAGTAATTGATTAATTAAAGTAAAGCACTTAATCTCTCCATTTACATATTATGCCTCCCACTAACCAGCACTGACTGCAGGGCCCTCATCAGAAAGCTCCATCCTATTTGAATTCATGTTGGTTACCAAACATATTACTTTGTAAATAGGAAATGACAACATTGGCTCAGTGCCCCAGTATCGTCGCAGCATTGCCATATGTCAGTATCATGCTAAACATAGTAAGCAGAAGACCCAACAATATAATTATTGAGGACATCTGTCAGCAGCACAAGCTACATCTGGGATTAGTAGCTATAATACTGGAAAGACCTATAAGAAACAGAGAGGAAAGTCCTTTTGTGTTGGCTTGGATTTTCAAGAATAGGACCCAGATACTCAGCTGGTGTAAATTTAAGCCATTCAAAGAAGCTAATGAATCCAGCATCAGCTGATACTAGCTAAGAATCTGACACTGAAAATGAGGCCAATGTCATTAAATATAAGATTTAATATTTTCTGTGTAAAGGTAGAATGCCTCAAAACAATCTGAGTTATAACATGAAGTATCATTTATTAGTGGAGTCAGCAGGTATAGACTGTCTTTTATCTCAGATCTGAAAGATTGTGGACAAGTTCAGAAAGCTCCTGAAGGTCATTAAAATTTCCCTTTAATGTTCTTCAAGCATGCAGCACTGCAATTTTATATTTCAGATAAATTATAGGTAGAAAAAAAATATTCTTTGAGCTCATTTAACACTCACTAAAAATTCTTCTCAGCAGTTTATCTTGTAGTCTATACAGGAAGATTGTCCAGTGAAACCAGTGACACGTAGAGATTATGCCTATTTATTAATCTGAAGGCAAGCTCCTGTTGGGAAGCCAAGTAGCTGCATTAGTGAAATGCTGCATTTGAGTTAATATCCCCTGTAGAAATCATATAGCCATGTTTGTGTCATGCTTTGCTCCTTCTAACATAGCATAGCTCTCAGCAAGACAATATTTCAAGCACCAGGTTGCTCTAATATTGGCTATGTGTCACCTGGGCTAGAGTTTATCCACTTTTAAATACATGACAGAAGGACTTCACTCCAAGGGTCTATATAGAATCCCTGATGGTTTTGGATCAGTTCACAGCCCTGTGGTTTAAACAGCAAGTATACAACGGTGAGTTGCATCGCTGCCTTCCACAGAGAAGCCGAAGGTATTGCACCTAAGAAATGCTGAAGCGCAGATTTTGAGAATAAGAAAAGTTGCTTTCCAAAGAAAGTACCTTGTGATGTATTAGATGAGAAATAAAGGATAAGAAAGGTTAATGTCCCCTGATAAAAGGTTTTCCTGAATGAGTTACATAAAACTTTTCACTCATTCACACTGCAAATTAACAAACAAGGGCATCTTTGACCCTCAGTCAGGTTTGTAGTCAAGAGAAAATGAACTCATATACTGATCTCTTTCCCCAGTTTTAAATTTTTTTGTTTTGAAAGCAAAATTTGTTTGAGGCCTAAATCTACAATCTATATGTAATGAAGGATCCCAATAACTGCAGTAGATTACATAATTCACAGAATGTAGATTTTTTTTCCCCTAAAACTAAGAAAAAACCTTCCTGATGTCCATACACTGAGAGTTTGGAGGGATCTAAGAGACATGTTTCTTAACCTCACTCATTAAGCAGAAGGTTAACTGAGACATTTATGCTTATGGGTGTGTGTTAAGTTCTTAATATGAGCTAAATTCTTAAACTCTTCTTGTAGTCAATGAAGATAAGGTCCATAAACCTGTAGGTCTAAAGAGTAATTCAGCTGACTAAAGAGTCTACTTTGATGCTTTGAATTGCCTTCCTGAGGTGTTTATTGTTCTCCCCTGACTGTAGAGGAAGAATATGGAGCCTAACATCCTAACTGAATGCCTCTATACATTCTCACTTCCCCCCCACAGCATACCATCTCCAGGCTGGCAAACCAGGTAGCCAATTAAATGAGAAGTATTGGTTATTATGATGTGAGAAGACAAAATTAATTCAGAAGAAAAATAATCTGATACAACCCTATAACTGTACCCAAACCATCAAAACATTTTCATTTAACTAACGTGTAATGAGCATTTTCTTTCCAGGATTCAGCTGTGCCTTTTCTAGACAGGACAGGAGGAAAAAAGAGGCAAGAGCACTGAAATGCTCTTGGGGTAGGAGAACTGAACGTACATTTTCTGTGTCTTGCTGCTGTTGGTGCTTCTCACTGGGCTGAACACTGCTAGAACCTGTATGACTGTGATGGATGAGAACACATCATTATTCATTGACTGCACGTACTTGTCTGTCAAAGGCAGGGTCTGAGTAGCAGCTGTTTTATTTAATTCCATTTTCTTCATAAAACAGAAAAAAAGTAATTTTAAATGATTTCAGGCCTCTGGCCTCACATCAGTCCATCCTCTCTTCAAATGAAGGAGGAGCTGAGAGAAATTTTCTCTCAGGTTGAAAAATAACAAAAAAATCCCTGAAACCTGACATTATTTAGATAGCAAGGAAAATTTTTAAAAAAGGAAATTCCATATTGTTTCAGGATTTTTTTTTCCATGGGTAACTGAGGATAGCAGGGTTTCTTTTGGTATTAAAATGCAAGAAAATATAAATGGCTCAAGCCAATGGCCTGACCTGAAAACTCAAATTTATCTACATCAGTAAAACTATCCACCTCATTGACATTACTTACATTTGGAAAATCTCTGTCTTAAATAATAATTTGTAGGATCTGTTTCCAAGTCGGGCTGAAGTGAGAGTCATATACACACCCTTAGCTTAGGGGTAGATTTCACTCTTACTGTTGAGGCAAAACAGCCAGTTCAGAAAACTGTTGTATTTCTTTCTAAAAATAAAAGATAGTTTAAGAAACACAGACATACAGAATGAATAACTTATTCTTGGTTGTTTGCAGCTCTGTAGTGAATTTTGATGGTCGAGTTGCAAATAGTGCTTGGATGAAAATATTGAATATCTCCCTCTCTGGAGATATTCAAAACCCGTCTGTATGCGTTCCTGTGTGATCTGGTATAGGTGATCCTGCTCTGGCAGCGGGGCTGGACTGGATGATATTCCAAGGTCCCTTCCAACCCCTGACATTCTGTGATGTGATTCTGTGAAAAGGAGTCTATAATGGAAACCATGCAGGAACTTCAACACTACCAGCAGTGCCAGTGAGTTGGTTCTTTACCCAGAATGCTTATAAGAATATAGTCATATTGGGAACTATGCACCTATTGGACTTGTTAACCAAAAGATTAACTTCAGAGTCTATAACCTCAATTTAACTATGTCTGAATGATCTGTGAATGTTAGGGTAATGTATATTAACATGCATCTCTATAGGAACTATTGAACCCATACAGCTTGTCTTAATTTGCAGTGCTATAGACCTTATGCATATTCATCTAGATGCAGCATATTTAATTTTTAATGGACTAATGCTTGTTCTTTCAGGAGAGTTTCTCTATATACAAAGCAATTATTTAAACCGGTGCTTGTTTAGCTCACCTAACCAGAGCAGTCACATAATCTTTAGACCTTTTCATATCTTGCCAGCATTTTTATTAATGGAATAGGGTTGTTCCTGTCTTAAATATTCTTTTGCTAATGTTTCCAGGCAGAAAAAGAATGTGAATAACCTAGTGTTCAGGGTTTTGAACAGATTCTTATTCTCCTGTCTAATTTTTGATAAGAGAAATGCAGTAGCCATCCCACAGAACACATTTATACTATTGCACTTGATTTTTAAGGCAGTTAGCTAATATTTGTATTCTTGCAGGGAGGATTTGAGTGAGAAATTTAGGATGGAGTCAGGAGTTTTCTTTGTTTGGACTTCCAAAGCACTCCCCAAAGAACTATTCTTATTTTTCCTTTGGAAGTGCACTGCAAGACCTGTCTGAAATGTTGACTTCCATCTTATTTTCTCAATGTCCTGCTATAGTGTTTTACTGCTTGGACTTTTAACTCTCCTCCCTGTCACGGGGAACATGCATGTGCACACTTTCACACAACCATATCAGACAAGGAACACTTAGAGCTGAACCTTAGTTAAACCTCAAATTGTACATCCTAAGTCGTGCCTAGTGTCTCACATGCAACAACTGGTTTTCAGCTACCAGTTTCACAAACGCATTTCATGACTCCTTATGGCAGCTCTTTCTTTACAGAATTAATTCAGTTTCACACAACCCTCAGCATAATGGCATTTACTAAAAATAAATGCATAAATAGTATCATTATTCTATTTCTTTATTTGTAAAAAAAAACCCCAGGGACTGACTGACTCTCGTTTTGGTCAAGCCTGTCTAAAATCTTAATTCTCCTGACATCAAAGGAACTACCTTATGTCAAAGTGCTGCAAGCTAATAAAGAATTTGTCCAGACCATTTCATATTGTATGGAAAACATATTATTCGTGATTAAGCTTGTAAAACTGGAGCAGTCACAACCCCTTTTCTACTGTACATTTAGTAATCAGACTCACCCTTGGTGTATCTAAGTCCCTGCCAGGGCTCACTAGGATATGACTAAAATCTCTTATATATTTGTTTATTCCTCTTCTTCCCAGGCAATAATCATGTGCAATGACCAATGGAGTATTTAGAATACACCCTATATACTTATACTAGTCAAGGTAAGGTCAAAGATGTGCTGATTGCTTTTGCAGCAGGAGGTGGTGAGGTTTTTTGTAAGTCTTCATTCCCGTGGGAATTTATTTCCCCCTTTGAGTCAACTCAGAGGGAACTCTGTCTGTTGCACTGACACACTTAGAAATGTTTTACCAAAGCAGCTGCTGTGGCCGGGAAAATTTTAATGTGCCGGTTTTATGTGTGCTTTCCTCTCAGGATGTTACCAGTGGGCTCACTTGGCCTTTATTTTTTCCTCCTTCACACAAAATGAGGTTGTGCTTAATTTTGCACTTCCCACTTTTAAAGTAAACTTAAGTCCTTTGAGTTATATCAATGGAAATGTCTTTATTTAATACTGTACCATAGTGAAAGCAGCTCCTCTGAAGTACTGCTGGTTTCTAGCTCATTAATAGAAATTATATTCCTAGAAAGCACCACTTGGAGTTTTACAGTTGTTGTAAACTAACCATCCAAAGGCATTAAATGCAGAGGAACATAAAAATATTTCATGGCAGGAAAGCAAGGATAAGGAAAGCAAACAATGCAGAAAAACTATATATATAGCAGAAATTCATTATAATAGAGGAAACACATTGTCAGAAAGGGTACATTCCACATTTGAAAAGTATGGCAATTGGGATAAAAGCTCATAAAAAGTAAAATATAATTACAAGGTACAGAATTTGAACAAAAGAGATGTTTGAATGGTTAACATGATGGTTTTGCTCACTGCTGGTATTGTTACTTCAAAGTGGTGTTGAACAGTGCTATAGTAAAGTCTGGGAAGAAGATTACAAATTGTTACAGAACCACCTGCAACACAGAACATTATTTCCCAGCAAACTGGTCCCAGAGTCTGATTTTAAAAAGAGAATTTTTATAGCTGTGAACATGCTTCATTTTTATAGCAACACATTGCCTTCAAATTGGATAACTTATTGCAGTGTTTTCTGTTAAAAAACTTGTTATTTTATTCTGTAATTAAAAAAAAATAAATTTGCCACTTTAGGTACGGCAGATTCCTTTCATTTTCTTCTACAATGAAACACTTCAGTACAGTGGGCTCTGAAAACAATTTTTAATGCTGACTCCTCAGCATTCTAGCTTCATTTGTGGAGGTACACTAGTAGCCATAACAGCCTCAAACATAACTTTCAAAACATACTACTTTTGTACTTCAAAAGAGATATGTCCCCGTTTCTTTCTTATAATGTTTTTTCTCAAGCCTTTTATTCTTCACAAAGAAATAGAGAGCTGACCTGACAAAAACACTTTTCTTGACAGAGTAATGAAAATTATCATGGCTGAATTAAATCTGAAAGCTCTTTTCATGATAGTGCTACCTGTGAGCCTAAAGCCATGTGTTTTGTTTGTATCTCTTGGAAAAAAAAGATGGACTACGGTGTAAAAGAAGATAATTATATTTAGACCTAGAGTATTACCAGTCCTCTGATCTTCAAGGCATGAATAGACATTTGAGATAGAGACCCACTGAATACACCGAATGTATGTAAAGGCCTTGAAGACTGTCATTGTAATGGGGACCTAGATGATCACCTTACTCATGCAAAACATCCCAGCACCTGCTACCCTGAAAGGCAACACACTCCCTGGGTTCTGAAAACTTCCAGGTGTCCATATTGCTTGAAGGGTCAAAGCTGATAAGGGTGCTATGAACTCATTTCCCAAAATATCCCCAGAAAGAAAGAAAAAATGGTATAGATCCTTTTTTCACTTATTTACCCAGAATGAAGAACATGCTTTTTGATGTAGAGGGCTCACTCTCATCTGCTTTATGGCATTCCTATTACTAGATTAAAGGCATAAAAAGCAATTCTTTAGAATGTCCTCTTCCCAAGAGCCCACAGCTAAAGAAAGTAGAACTCAGCCCTAGATGGACAGAGAGACACTTCTGAGAGAATTTGTGGGAAGTGCTACAAGTCTTTATAGTAAAAAAAAAACCCCCAAAAACCAAACAAACCCAAACCCCAACCCAGCCAAGTAAAATCCTCCTTACTAATAAAAGCAGCTCACATGTCTTTACAGCACCTTGTCAGAACTTACACTGCACTCTTCCCCCCTCTTCCTGGTCCTCTGTTCATCCATAAGATGCTCGGGTCATTCAAACCTGTCTGACACAGCATACCTGTGTTTTCCATGCCTGGAAACCAAGGACAGGACATGAAGAGCACTGGAGTTTCAACAAGGCCAAGGCACACATTTGAGATGAGGATCAGACAAAGTCTAGACAGGTTCCTTAGCTGTTTGGTTTTTTTAAGATTCTTTTATACTAACTGCTTGGTCTTTATAAAACAACCAAACTGTTGTATGTATTAAAATTCTTTGTGTGAAGAACCAAAAAAACTCTTTGCCTCAGAGTCTGCTGTTCTCTTCTGAGTCTGTTATTGTAATGTATGCAACACTTTCTCCTGTTTCTTATATTATTTAAATATAAACATTAAAACATTCAAAAGACTAATTGGAAAAATACATATCTGAAAAAATGTTTTCAATTCATTTGAAGGTGGACTGATAGTAATGTTATGTGTACTTAATTTATAAGACTTTAATAAATTAAGGACTTTCAGATGGTGACTCTCTCTTTCACATTCTTAATTGCCTTGTATATATATTTTTATATATATCTTGCACTTCAGGAGGGAAAGAAGTTCCCAGAGCTGGACTCATGCAGTATGATGAGAGTTTCTGTGCCATACACAACTGCTGCTGGCCACCTTCCCTGCACAAATCAGATGACAGCCCTACAGTAATGTGGAAAGCAGTAAAGCTGATCAGTAGAACTTTGGTCAGCTGGTTTAACAATGTTGCCTTTAAATCCTGTACTGTTAAACCAGTTATGTATTAAAAAAAAAAAAAAAGGCTCTATGAAGACAAGCCTGAAAGATAATGGCTTGGATAATGGGTCAATAGTTCCAGAGATCTGGAAAGATGTGAGCCTAAGTCTGGAATTTATATGCAGTCCTGGTATTTTGCCGTCTCAATGGCATAGTAAAGCTGCTTAAATAAAATGGAGTGGGGGCCATCAGCCACACCAGATGATTCATGTATGCTTCTGCCTCCACTCAACTCGTATTTTAAACAACATCTTATTGAAGTTCATAATCAAATACTTATATATTTTTCTTCATGGTATTTGTAAGCAATGGTCCCTTTGTCTACAGTCTGTCTCATAAATATAAAGTGAACTGTTATTCCAAGTTGTATTAGATCTAGGTATAGGAGACCTTTGTTAAGTAAAGAGTTTAAAATTCTCCCAGTTATTGCTAATTTTCTTAGAACCCTGCAGTTAAATTTACATTGGCTAGTTCATAGATTACTCTTTGCCAAGAGAAAACTCGTATGGAAACAGAAGTTTCACATACACATAGCAGATGAATATGTCTGATAAAGCAATCAAATAATAAGTTATCTTTAAAATATGTATGTTTTTACTGTGTGAACGATAGTAAAGTTGAGGTAGTTTTAGGAGCAAGTCTTTTTAAGAAATTGGAGACAAAATCAAAATGCTTTCTACTGTCATTCATTTTGCATTCTTGCCCTCTCTTCAGACAACACAGATATCAAAATGCAGCTGTCTTGGTCTGTGTTCTCTTTTGAATTTTCCAACTTAAAATGTATCACACTTACCACAATCAGTATGCTTTTCAATTGGGAAAACTGATTTTCCCAACCCTTTTTATACTTTGTTAGAATCATGCAGAACTGTATGGTTGTGGAAATTTTTATTATAGTAATTCAAAAGGATACATATGACACACTTCAATGAATACCACACATACACATATTGAATACAGCAAAAACAAGGACTATCAATTAAATCTGTGCCAGACCCCAAGTGAGAGCTAGGAGTGATCATACCATCATTCACTATGCAGATATTTTCTTTTTATTCAGGTCTTATTATAAAATAGAAGAATTATCCAGAGAGCTACACACTGTAAAAGACTATTACAAAAGTAAAAATCTAGTGGACCTTCTGAATCTATAGTTTTTAAAAGGTTTCTTTACAGGTGAAGTGTAGATCAGAAGCAAACCTGATTCAAAACTGGGATCTAAAACCAGATGGAACTTGTAACATGATGAAGGGCTTCAGCTGGAGACAATCTCGGGCAGTCTGTACACAGGACATATGGCATAAATGTGATGAGCCCACCTTGCTGGGTACTTGCAACATCTGTTGTACATTTGAGCCCAGCAAGCTCAATTTACCAAATCACAGCACACTCACAGTGATCTACAGGGTGACTATGTCTTGTGTTTTCAATAGGCCTGACAACCACCGCAAGAACGTGTGCGATGATCATCTCTGCAATTTCTGAATGTCAGTCTAATCAGAGACATTATTCTGAGTGGTGCATCAAGTATTTACCTTGAACAAACATCAAGTATCTTGAACAAACATATTTCCTCTAGCAGGAGTGGTAAGAGGCTAACATACCATTAGTCCCTACAGTAAATCAGGCTGTATATTTGTGTATCACAGTGTTGAGATGGAGATGACTCTGACCTTAAACTTCTTTAATTTTAATTCTCAGACTTTTTCCATGTATTGTTTCACAGGCTTGCTATGAAAGTGAGGCAGTTGCCTCAGAATCAGGAAATTCATCAAACATTTTCCATTGTCAAGAAGTTTTTCTTGTTACCACTCTTTCTTGAATTGATCTACTTTTATCTCTATGTAGATACAGAAATATCTCTGCATTTCTTTGATATTTACATCATAAGGTTATTTGTTCAAATATACATTTAATCAGCATTTCAAGAAATGGGTTCATTATTTCCACAGAAAAGCATTACATTTTACAGTCAAATATAGTACTGATAGAAATTGTTTAATTATCAGTGACTAATTCCATCATCAGTTCACATTCTGGCAAAAATATAATGCTTATTGATATATACTTATTTTCCATTCAGTTCTTACAGACCAGATATCACAGATATCACAGTCCTTTGTTAGTTACTACCTGGTCAAAGTATTTGGTTTTTTTTTTTTTTTAATCACTTCTCATGAAAAGATTCTTTTGGCTTTTTTGAGCTATACTGGCGGACATTAGAAATGTGTGCAATAGTTATACATATACCATTATGCCTGAGTAACTGAAAGGTCCTGTTAATTCTCTTGTTAAAATTTTCATAGCAGACGCAGGTCACTTACCCACCTCAGCCAACTGTTTGAAGCATACTTTTGTGATTTCCCATTAGCTAACATGTCTGCCTTCTGCCACAAACTGACATACATTCCTTCCATCTGTTGCAAACTCAATTTAATTATCAGTCACTTCTTTGAACACAAAAGCAAATACTTTTATGCATTTTCCCCATTGTCACAAGTTTTGTGAGGTAATGTTTCCAAGTAAAATTTTCATAACAGATTTGTTCGAAAGGTCCATTTCTGTATACATCATGTTTTTATTAATGGTAGGTTCTAGATCCAGTAAGATCAACCACTAATTCAAATGAAACTGTATTTTCATACAGATTTATCTGATTATTCTTCTATTTGAATGTTTGCAAAATGGAACGTTTCTTTGGAATAATTCTACAACTGTAATTAAGCTGGAGATTTTGCAATTAGTACCGATATAGTGCATGCTTCACAGCATTGTCAGTTATTAGAACTCTCTAAGCTAGAAAAGCAAATAGAAATGAGAGATCATTTAAAAATAGCTATTATTAAACTAAAAGAAAATTAACTAAAACCCAACAACCAAGACACAATGGAAAATTAAAATAAAACATTTAAACAAACTGTAAAGATATATGAAGAACAGAAGAAACTGGGAAAAGAAATTATCTCAAACTGAATTCTAATCTCTGGTAACTGATTACCACTCCTAAGAATCAAGTACAAAATTATGAGCTGTGTGGAAAGAATCCTCATAATTCATTTGTAGACTAGTCAATTTATATGATAACGGTGTTAAAAATAGTTTTACATGTACTAACAATCTACAAAACAAACCAAAAACTTTCTTCCCATTTAAAATTGGAAATTTTGAAATTAGCTGTTAGAATGTTAAAACTGTTTTAAAACTGTCAGGATTTTTTTGCGAACATCTAATGTTGGTTGGCAAGCTGGATTAATTTTGGAATTTTTTTGTCACATCTCAACCCATACTGTTTGCACTGGTTTTATGTGCTAAGGTTTTGGTAGTGGCAAGGTGGCTGCAGTGGTGTCTTCTGTGAGAAGATGCAAGAAGCTATCCCTGTGTCAAACAGAACCAGTTCCAGACAGCTCCAAGCCGAACCCATTAATGAGATTTTGGTAGCATCTCTGTGCTAACATAGTTAAGAAAGGGTAAAAAAAACCTTTCATAGCAGTTGTGAGAGGAGTGAGAGAAACAATTATGCAGACATTATGTCAGTGAAGAAGGAGTAGAAGGAGGTGCTTGAGGTGCAGAGGTTCCCCTGCAGCCCTTGGAGAAGACCATGGTGAAGCATGTTGTCCCTCTGCAGCATATGGAGGACAATGCCAGAGAAGACCCACTGAGGATCCCATGCTGAAGAAGGGTCTTAGTAAGAGCTTCAGTATAGAGAGAGAAGCCGACAAAAGAGGAAGTTTTCTGGCAGGACCTGTGGCCCATGGGGGACCCATATGCTTACCTGTTCCTGAAGTGCACCCTGTGGAAAGGACCCAAACTGGAGCAGTTCTTGAAAAACTGCAGCACACGGGAAGAGCTCATGTTAGAGAAGGTTGTTAAGAACTGTGTACGCCATGGGAGGGCTGCCATGCTGTGGAAGAACATGAGGAGGAAGGAGCAGCAGAGATAAGGCATTAGGTACTGATTGCAATCCCCATTACCCATCCCTTTGCACTGTTCAAGGGGAGGAAATAGAAGAGTTAGGTGGGAAGTTGAGCCTGGGAAGAAGGGAGGCATGAAGAGGTTTTTAGTTTTTGTCCTGGTTCGAGTGAAAACAGAACTAATTTTGTTCAGTGATTTTACTTTTCAGCTCAGTTCTTCTAACTCACTGCACTGTCTGAAGTTAGCAGCCTGTTTTCACAGACAGTGTCTGCTGCTGGCAGTGATAACACCCCATGGTTAGAGTGCATACCAAGGATTGGTGTGCAGACAAAGGCCATTGCTGGACCTTGTGTACCACATTGGGGGGTGCAGAAAGTGAAAGACTGCACCTGCAGGGAGGAGTGGACAGGGCAAGTGACCCCCAAACTGACCAGCGAGGTATTCCACCCATATAAATCATATTTAGCATAAAAGCAGAGGGATCTGAAGGGTCTATAGGCTTTTTCCTGGGCTATTCTCTCCTCTTGGACTGCTTCCCTGGAACATCCAAGGAGGACTCTGCCTTTGATCTCATGTTCCTGAATCTGGTAGCAGAATCCAGCTCCTGAACACAGCTCCCATCTGCTGTGGGGCCCAGGCTGGGACCCCCAGTGTCTGCTTTACAACCTCAGTGGTGACGGCGATGTAATTACCATCAGGGGGGTTGGGTTCGATACAGGTTTTGTATATATTTGTACATATTCTATTTTATTATCATCATTAAAGCTGTTCTAGTTTCCTTTTCTAGCCACTAAGTCTCTCTCCCTTATTCCTTTTCTCTTCCCCTTTGGGGAGGGAGGGGGATTAACAGAGAGTGTCTGTTAGGTCTAAGGGGCCACCCTGACCCTAAACCGTGACAGTTTTGTTCTTATTTTTTACTATCTTACTCTGTTATCAATTGACAATAATTTAATTTCCCTAAGTCAAGTGTGTTTTGCCCATGATGGTAATTGCTAAATGATCTGCCTGTCCTTATTTTGACCCACAAGCTTTGCTATTGTATTTTCTCCTTCTGTCCTGTTGAGGAGGGGAGTGACAAAGAGGCTTGGTTGGCATCTGGCAGCACCAAGGTGAACCCATCATCACACTAAATTTGAATATTTTCTGGAAAAAAAAAAAAAATCTCATAATTGATTTGAGAGTTGTGCTTAATTTCACAAAATGCATCCTTGTTTCTGTTTGCTATTACTGAGAACAAAGTCCTTCAATCTTACTTCCTTAAATGGTTCTTAATATACAGCAGGACTTCAGTGACATCCCTGATTGATAAAGATGCCTGACATTGCCTTTTAGACCCTGCTTTACTCGAATATCTGACCAAACTTCATTTGGTGTGGGATGGCCCATGTTAGCTCTCTTTATACAAACTCTCTTTCTTTCTGAAAAATTTCACCTATCATGACCCAAACTTTGACCAGGCAAATGTATTGTCTTGGCCTCATTCAACTTTCTGACAGCCCCTCTGCTGCAATGCTCATAATCCCATAATCCTGCGTTTTTCATTCCCAGAGCTGCGTCAGATATGTGCACTAGCAATGATTGTAAGGAATCATGTCATGTGTAGGACAAGAACTGAAAGAAGGAGGTAGGTGAACTCAATACAAAGATGGAAGATGGAGATTGGAGAATGAGACTGGATATCAGTGACTGAGGGAAGAGAGAAGCAGATCAGATGGGGAACCAGGACTGGTGCTAGAGTAATAAGAGGCATAAGTAGACAGGGCTAGGAATGATAACTATTTTGGAGGAGTCTGCTAACAGCTAAGCAAGAGGCCTGGGGCTGAAGGTTATTGTAGGAGGAAAAGGATGCACTGGATCAAGAGTGTACTTCTGAAAGAACTCCTGGTGGTCCCTGCTACTGTGTTCTGATTCACATGGCACAACACACATTGTAGATTCCTTTCATATTAAACTGGGAAATGCACTACAGAACTTCAGTTACAGTACTTCTGGCTATGCACTACTAAAACTTTTGTCCCAGTAGGCTGTCTATGGCCTTCAAGGTTCTTCTGGAAAGTAGAGATGGAAAGGACACCTCTTCTTTTTGAGAGAAAATGCTTTTTTATAGGTCTTGTCTGACCTGATTTCTGTATTTGACAACTGTTTTTTAACTCTCAAGGGGTTGCATTTTGAAAGGAGAGAAGTGGACAACTTTGTAGCTCTGTCATAAACTGCATAGATAGATTCCAGCTACCTTAGCTATCACTTCAGCAAATCTACATTTCATCTAGAGAACTTCCAATGAATACCGTGAATTGATTTTCCAGTACAGTCCTTGAAATGTCTATGTGTTGCACCATCTGGCTTTTGTTTGTGGGTTTATGTAATAAAACATTTTTAAAGACCACAAAGTACAATTATAATTAGTAATTTTTTTTTTTTTTCATTTTAAGCTTTACTAAAAATTAATTTAGGCTTAAATAGCTTTTTGGCACAATTGTAATATTTCTGTAAGTAATGACATTGCATGTTGCAAACTGGCTGAACAGTGCTGAGACCAGCAAATCCAAATGCCAGCCAATACTATACACAGTAGTAGCCCTGGGACAAGGATAGCAAATGAGCATGTATCTAATTAAAGTTCTCTTATAGGATTACTCAGTTGACATTTTGCCACATAAATCAATAGCTGGATTTTCCTCCCACCAAAAATCCTCCTTTTTGCTGAGGGAGCTATTCACTCTTAGCTAGAAAGTCAATGTTTTAGGCAGATGATTGATTTGCCCTACATTTTATGCATTCAGATTCAAAATACAAGCAACAGATGGCTTACTCTACAGTCCTAAACCTAGACTGGGTTGGTGTAATCCACTCAACACTGTTGGAATTCAAAACCTGCAAACTTAAAATGATCTATGGGTGTCTTTTCTACCACATCTCAAATGCAACCTGTCCAATTTAGCAGGTATAATTTCAAATGATTTAGACCTCCAAGAGGAGTATGGTAAGATGAGGACTATTCTGTCACTCTTAATAGCTGCCATGACACTGAAGCAATGGGCAAAGCAACCTCACACTGGGTAGAGCCTCATTAAGAATAACCAGAAGAAACTAGTCCATTCTCCAGATTACAGTCTTCATCAGCTGGACCCTCCAATTAGTGCATATTACTCAGAGCTGTTACTTATTTGAATGGAAACTCTTGGGCTGGGCCTGAGAGGATTTGGCTTTTAATTAGGTAATTATAAATCCCTAATTATAGGCTGATAATCTTTCTAATATCTCTTCTTAACTTTGGCACCAACTAAACCAGATGACTCGGATTTATCCTCATCCTTGAGGAGAATAAGATTTTTCTTCTAGAGATAAGAGTTGTTGTCTGTAGATCATGAGTGATTTGGTATAAAGATTATTAGTATTTCTTAAGCTGCTTAGACAAGGTATTAAGGTTCATTTTTTAAAACTGTGTATAGGGAACATATTATAGTATGCCTTCTACAGCTGAATCTGAATCTGTACAACAGCAATACCAAGATTCGTAGGAACATTAGTATCTGTGCACGGCAATTGTTACATTAAATGACATGATTTTTCTGTGTAGAATGCAGAATTTCACAAAACTGAATAAATCATTTTATATGTATAATTGAAATGTCCTAATGTCCTACTGTTTCTTTAGTGAAATCTCGCACTAGTGAGAGCTAACAGACTGTTACAGTCACTCAGGGAATACTCACAGGACCAGTTTAGCTTCAGGATTCAGCTAAAAAGTGAACGTCACCCCTGAAAATTAAAAAAATACCAATTTCACCCTATAACTGAGCTTAAGGGGTATCAAGCCTACTTAAGAATCAGAGTAAAATTCAGGGAATAATCATGCAAACAAAAGGAAAAGGTAAGAGGGCTTTTAAAAATAACTTAGAAAAAGTGACCTAAATGAAAGAGAACTCACACTAAGCTTCTGGGCTAAATAACCCTAAAATTAAATGAAGTGTTTATTTTTGATTGTATTTTTTGTTTGTGTTTTGGTTTATTGTTGTTTGTATAAAACTTTGAAATATTTGTTTTGTTTTGAAAAGCCCTTTTTTTTGTTGTGTTTTGTTTGTTTGGGGTTTTTGTTTGTTTGTTTGAGGTGTTTGGTTTTTGTTTGGTTTTTTTTTTTTTATGTGTGTGTGTATTTATTCTTTAAGCAATAGCTGAAACTCCTGCAATTTGTCTTAGAAAATACTTCCTGATGCAAACCTGATGTTTCTCCTGCTGTAGTATATAGCAGCTTTAAATGTATGCAAATTTATAGAACATAGATCTTATATGCCAAGCCCACTGTGTCAATCTCTATGGCTAATCAGAGGCATTGACTGATTTCAGTGTTAATACAGCCCAGCAGATTATGATTTTTAATCATTCTTTCAAATACACCAGAAAAGTGCTTTCAGATGCTAAGGAGCAGAATTTGCAAAAATATTTTGCAGTTATCTTCACATGGAAGCTGGAGTAAGGGATGTGAACACTATAAACTGGACATGAAGAAAAGGCATAAACAAGAGAGAAAGTGAAAATGTATGTAGAATTTACTTCCTCTAAACTGACAGTGCACATTGATATTGCAAAGTCCATCTCCTGACAGATATTACAGTTATACAATAATTATTGAAATATGGGATGAAAATGAAGAGTTAAAAGTCAGCAAATAAAATGAAAAATATTGCAGAACCAGTTCACATGCACTGGGAGTGTTATTTCATGTTTATGACCTCTCTTTGGAAGCTCATTCAAATCACCAGGAAATAATTCAAATGATAGGGTCAGATTTTTCTTTGCAGCTCCCTTTGGATTCAATTGAATACATGGGAATGAATTTGTGGGCAAGATCTGGTTATAAAAACTGCATTGCATTAGTGTATGCATATATAATTCTTATGAATATAGACAGAAAGCGATAGTTGTTTCATAAACAACCTAAAAAAATTCACAGATCCCCAGAATGAATCAATTCTGGGAATAAGAATTTTTAAATAGTTAATATTCTTCTTTTAGTTAGGCTTGGGCTAGGTTTCTGGGTGCCTGAATTCACCCAAAATCAATGACTTTTTAAAACCATCTATAAATAAATATTATGTACAGAAAAGTAAACAGAAAGTACATACCTGGATGAGTCTACATAGACTGGTTTGGGTTGGAAGGGAGTTTTAAAGGTTACCTAGTCCAAACATCTCAAGGTACATAAGGGGACACCACTTCAGAATCTACATTGCACTTGTAATTTCTCCTTTTTTTCATACCTCTTGATGCACTGTTTTAGATTAGCATTTTATTCTGCAGCATTCTTAGAACTCTAAGATAAAATAATGACTGGATAGGTAGAATCTACATGCCTCCTTTGTTGTAATTATAGAATCATGGAATCATTTAAGTTGGAAAAGACCTTTAAGGTTATTAAGTCCAACTGTTAACCGAATCATGACATGAATGGTGTGACATACAATTAATTATTTTAGACCTTTCTCTATAAAACTTTTTTTTTTCCTGAAAGTATAAAATACTTTTAAATAGGTGGACAAGTTTATAAAGTGTTAAAATTCTCTTGTAACTTCTGATGTCCATCCTGATACCCATCTTATGGTAACCAAGAAGTGGGCCAATATTAAGATGATACAAAATCTACAGCAGTTCTCATCAAATTACTAAATGCATTATGTGCAAAGTTGTTTCTTGATTTAAAGTTTTGGTTTGTGGGTTGTGGTTTGTTTTGGTTTTTTTGTTTGGGTTTTGTGTTTTGTTTGTTTTTTTTTTTTTTTGGTTTTTTTTTTTTTTTTTTTTTGTTTTTTTGTTTTTTGTTTTTTGTTTTTTCCTTGTTAATCAGGTTTGGACACACTTTCCTCTCTGGTTAACCTATGTCTTACCACGATGAAAAAGACATTGTCCTCTGCTGGAAGAATTATGTAAGGAGGAAACCACTTCTGCAGGAGACAAGCTTGTGGTCATTTTTTTCCCTGGGCACAGAGCAAAGAAAAAGCTGTTTGTAAAGAAGAATTTAAAACCGAGTTTTCATGAATCATTGTTTGCTGGACATTCCATGGAAATCTAAATTAAGGAAGACATCCTTCCACTTAGTTAGGGAAAACCGCAGTTAATAATTCTTTCAGAAACACACAATGGCAAACTTTGTATTTTAGATACTGAAAGCCAAGACAGATTAGATTAACAACTGGCTAGCTATATTTTATAATTCTCCAGGAAGTGTTTTTTATAAGAATTGGAGAGAAAAAAACTTAACTGCAGTAGAACTGATCAGGAATTTTTGGCTACATGGATTTTCATTCGAAAAGATTAATGTTCAAATCTAACTTTTTATAGAAAAGGGAAGGCTTAGAAGGAATTACTTTTAGAAAGCTTCACAGTATCAAAAAGAGATTTCAGGCTTTATTACAATTATATGAAAACTGCAGAGATCAAGAGCCTGGCCAATGTCCCATAGTCCTGAGGCACAGGAAAACAGACTTCCAGGGTAAAACATGTATGACATGAAACATGAACACAGATTCCAGGTGAATACCCTAACAAAAGGGTACATATTCAGTGTTCCTCATGATTGAGCAATGTTATTTTCACAAGCTAAATCAACTCCCAACAGGAGAATTATACAGCTGCTGCTCAATAGAATGCTGGTGGGACATTCACCTGAAATATGGGAAGCTGAGAAATAATTCCCTGCTCCAAGAAGGCCAGGAGAGTAACTTTCACTCTGCTGTTTCATAAAAAGAGAGGGAGGTAAGTGAATTAATCAAATCATTATAATTATTAACTACTATTGACAGTATAACTAAAGTTGTTAACTATGTCCAAAGCATCTCTAAACTATAACATTTCACTAGCTTACATCTTCCTACAGTAAACTAGTCTTTCACTGTTCTTGCCACTTAGTTTATCTGGGAAATCATTTATTTCTTTATTTATTCCATGAAGTTTAAAATGTAAGAAAGATGAACATAGTTGTCCAATAGAAATATATTTACTGATATTAGCCCAAAATAAAACCAAGATCTGAAGGATTACATCCTGAGAATTTAGGTTTCATTTACATCTAGATCTAGAACCAAACTTTCCAGAAGGTCCTTCAGGATAAGTTATAAAATCCCTCAATTTAGGCGTTTTTTAAATTTGAATCATTATTATAGCAATGAAATCATAAGTATGAGAATTTTTTTAAAAAATAATAAAAGCATTACATAATTTAACCTATGTTTTTATTAATAGTCTTCAAATTTACTGTTATTTTATTTACTTGTGTACTTCATAATCATCATCTGAATCAGAAACAGGTATTCAGGAAGGACTGTCAGGACATGAAAAAAAAAAACCCACAAACAAATCCCATCATTATTAATTTTGATGATTCATTATATTTTTTTTTTATTAACTCATCCCTTGACTCCAACCTTCAGTATTGTTCTCTGAATTGGTATAACTCTGAAAAATGTAGAAGTGCTACTGGCTTTTTTTATTCGAAGTCAGGCAAAGCTTGGACCAAAATTTATTTTCATTGCATACATTGAGTCCATTCATGACTAAAAATTTGAGAAGACGCAAGTCCATATGGATGAGAAATTGCAATTTCATTACTCAACTTCAAAAATACTGTACACCTCTAATTACTTTCCTCTGAACATTCTTGCTTGGCAAAAAGAGTAAGTCTTAGACTGACAATCCCCTACACTGAATGAGTCAAGTGTAAAAATCGTATTATTACATTCATAGTGGTATTAAGATATAACAGAAAAAAAAAATTTGCAGAGAAAATTAATTCAACTGTTGCTATAGAGGGGGAAAATGAGGGCTTTGAGCAAGCCCTTTTCTAGTGCTCAAACAGAAGCTAGTTAAATACATACTGAGAGTAATAACAACTCTATTTTAAACTTAACTGTGGTAGCCAATTAGCCAGTTGGAAAGGGCAATTATTAACAGAAAGGAATATTAGCAGAAAGAACATGATAAGAGCTGTTATGTTTGTGAGTTGCAGATGGTGACATAAGAGTTAGCTACTGCAAAACTACAATACAGGGAATATAAAAACATTTGTATATGCCATGAAAATAGTATTTCTATTTTAATTCATGGTTTTTAGAGGCATCACAAACATTAATGCCAAAAGCCATCTTTTGTTTTAAGTATTAAAAGGTTGAAGAAAGACTATTTTGAAAAAGTTCCACAGTCCTTCACTGTCTTTGTGGGCTCATTTTGATAAATAGGTGTAGTTTTGCAAATGATTATAGGTGTATTAGCTGAAGGCTGTTACATTCTGGTACGTGCAGGCTTAATTCTGCTGGATTTAAGTAGTTCTTACAGTGTTGGGGCCATTTTGGTGTCTGTAGACAGGTAATGGCATGATTTGTTAATAGAGAAACTAAGAAGTTATCCTGAGAGATTGCAAGATAAGACTTTCATCATGTAGATTAAGCCCTTTACTAAGAAATCATGATTTTCCAAATTCTTTTAGGTATTACAGTAAGCGTTGTATTTCTCTGTGGAAACACTCAACATCCAAACCACAGAAGCCTGCTTTAAATTCTACTGCCTGTTCACAGCACTAAATCAGGTCTCAAATTGGATCTAGATATAATCCACATAATTAAAAGTTAAATTCATAAACAAGGGTTAGAACATAACTTCATAACACATAAAGGTCAGAGAAATCAATATAAAGTAATAAAAAAGTCTGTTCTCAATGTATCAGACATGCTTCTGCAGTCCTTCTCCTACTGGTTTATATCATCCAGCTCCTGTGAAATCAGGTGCTTCCTGCCAATTGAAGATCATTAACACTCTGAAAACAAACACATGGTTTTCTGTAGATTCTTGTTAGCATAATATTAAGGCTCTTGCTTTATGGAAATACATTTTGATCTAACCTCAGACAGGCAGACACTTCAACGTGTTCTTTTAGCTTAAAAGGCACAAATGCTCAGTTTATACCAACCAGAAAGAAATCAGGATAACACAGAAAAGAAGAAGAAAGACAAGAATGAAATTAATTTTATTAAACTTTGGACATCTGTAGTGGGACATGTCTATACCTAAACTGATAACCTCCCCAAGTTCCTTTATCATAAATGGAGAAGAAATAGATACTTTAGATACTCTAAAAAATTAGCTCAGATGTCAATACTTACAGTGTAAATATTTACATTTATTCAGCTGAATCCCACTCTGAATTACTCTAACATGTAACCTCTAAGTTATGATGTCATGCCCTTAAGTCTGAGTTGATTTCTGTGGCTTCAAATCAGCAATGTACTTAGGCAGTGTCCTAATTTTAAGCATAACATAGTCCTATTAAGTCAGTGGGATATTCCCATATTAAAGATACACTTCAGTGCTTTGCTGAATCAAGGCCTATTTAAATTATTTGCCACATGTGTTTTTTCTTGCAATAACAGTTACATCACTTTACCTTTAGGCAGTAATTTCACTATACAGTGAAATGAATGTTTCAGAAAGCTCTCTTAAATATTTAAGATTTTGGTGCTTTTAGAGCAGATGCTAGTAAATTAGTAAGGCTTATATTCTTTCCTATGCTTCTTAATAGCACTAAAATCTAATAAAATCTAATTCAATGTTTTGGTTACTACATTAATCGAACACTAAAGCTGTTTCCTTCTTTTAGTAGGGGTTCAAAATATAATTACAGACACGCTAACTTTTTTTTCCCATGTTTCACGCAAAAAGATAAGCCCAAATAGTAACACAAATTACCAAAGTAGTAAAGATCTTTTCAACCAGTTAACAGACAGCTCAATGTATCCGTCACCCATCTCTGTAATTTCTAATCCTTAGAATCATAGATAGGCTTAACACATTCTGAGTGTGTCTAGGTTTTTCGATGGTTTTGTAACTATCCTTCATATACAATTTATATGATCTCATTGAAGAGAGTCTGAAACCGGAGTGTATTCTTAAACTAAGTTTTTTACACGGTCTCCTGGTTCACCTGAAAGAAGAGGACTCTGTTATAATGAACTGAAACCTGAAGTTGAAAATTGTGAAGAATGAAATCCTGCCACTCTGGTGTTTGATGCTCTGTTTTGATCTCCATGGACACCTGAACAGAACACAGTATTCTGAACTTGGCAGCAACCCTGGCCTGTTGGATCAGGGTGAAGGAGCACTGTCAAGAATATGTCACCCCGGCCCCACTGCTGCAAGGGAGGTACAAGCTGTTCAGCTGGATGCAAGTTAAACACAAACCTTAGATTTCTGACAAAATCCCAACACAGCCTTTGGTAGGGTACATGCTTGGTGTCTTCTTCAGCATGTAAGAAATGTGGTTTTGCTTGTTGTTAACTTCCATATCAGTCAGCTACTCAGTGTATTGAGATCTTCCCAAACAGGCCTCACTGTAAACTATTTTTATACCAAGATATCCTGGAGCAGTCTTTATAAAAATAAATGAACTAGTGACATTAAACTGAAAGGTAAGCAAAGGTGCTGAGTGTTGAACATATTAAGAGGGGGGAAAGAAATCTGTTAATCGTTTTATTAACGTTTTCTTTTCTGTAGAAATCCTTGAAAACACTTGTAATTCTTTGCAGCTGACAGGCTGCTGATTTTGCAGAAAGAAGAGCTTTTTGAGTCACTTAACTCAAAGTTACAGTTGTTCCTTGTTTTGACTGTTGCAGAATTAGTTCAACAACCTCCCAAATAGTAAGTGCCTATGCTCTTACAATTTAAGCATAAGAAGGTCTGCATCTGAGAAAAATTATAGTCAAACAAATACTACATTGAAACACAAGCTTAATAAGCTAAGCTGAAGCTGTGTAAGGTACTGTCAGAATAATTTTGGTGCCATGTGGATTTTTACAATGTGGTTACTTGACTTGTTTCAACAGATTTAGTCCCTATTTGAGGTATTCCCCTCTTTCACATACACCAAGTGGCATCTGAACATTCTCAGGCTTGTGGGAAGTGGCAGCCTGAGGTAAGGCTTTGGGTCTGTGGTCTACTCTCTCCTTTTACTGGGCACACTATAGTCCATGAGACCCAGTCCCCAGCTGTCCACTTGGTTTAGCACTAGTGCTGTCTTGGGAACTGTCATGGTGGCACCTTTTCAAAACTCTGGTGGGGAACCTCCCACTTTTAGGCCAGCCTCTGATGCATGTCTCCAAACAGACTGGGTATTCCCCACTTTGGACGTGCACATACCAGCCACAGGCTGCTGATGCCCTAATCTACCAACATATCTTCTGCGAGGCATGTTGCAGACCTGCAGCTTTCTCAGCTAAGCCAGCCTGTTCCCATGCCCTTGCACATTGTTCAGAGCATACAGGACACTGGGATTTCCTGGCCAACACTGCTGCCCACACCACAACTTGACACTTGCCTGGGGGAAGACAAGCTCTTCTTAGGGAAGCACAATCCCTCTACAATAATGGACAGAAAATTATGCAGGAACCACCATCACTACCAAATGCCTAAGGCATTTTGGCTTTCCTAAACAGTGTTCTAAAGCACGTGATGCTCCTGCTTTAGCCAGACACCAAGATCAGGCTTGACAGCTGACCCAGGTCTGACTAGCCATTGTTTTCATATTATCTACAGGTAACAAGAGCTATTCACCATTTTGCATGGCAGTACACTCTTCACTCAGTATAGTCTTCTCCCCTTGCTCTACTGCTTTTATCACCTCCCTTCCCTTTACCTTCCAAGGCAGGGAAAGATGTATTGACAGCTCAAAAGTTAGTAAGAGAATTTCTTTCCCTTCCCAGCACTTGGCAGAACAAGCAATTACATCTAATATTCTCACAGTAAAAATTAATTTGACAAATTGAGGTTGGTTTTTTAATTACTTTGGGTAGTGTTCTGATTTTCTTTACATCTTACTAAATACATCTCCAAATTTTGTCATGAGTGTTTCTGCTAAGTGCTAGGCAGGCTGAAGCTCCTGTACAAAAACACATATGACAGATGTTATTGTGGGAGACCTCAATGCAGCCTTCCAGTATCTGAAAGGGGCTTACAAGAAAGCTGGGGAGGGACTTTTTACAAGGGCTTGTACTGATAGGATGATGGGTAATGCCTTCAAACTGGAAGAACATAGATTTAGATTGGACATTAAGAAGTTCTTTACTCTGAGGGTGGTGAGACACTGAAACAGGTTGCTCAGGGAAGCTGTGGATGCTCCATCCCTGGACGTGTTCAAGATCACGTTGGATGGGGCTTTGAGCAACATGGTCTAGTGGGAGGTGTCCCTGCTCATGACAGGGTGTTGGAACTAGATGATATTTAATGTCCTTCCCAACCCAAACCATTCTATGATTTTTCACTGTCTAAAGTTTTATGTTGCCAGAATCATTCTGGCAGCTTTTTTTCTGTGGACCAACTTCTTCCAGAGACAAAGAACAGAGTCTAGGGCTTCTGGTTACAAAATTCCAGAATAGTCATATGACACAAACAGCCTTCATACACTTCCTAGGTTGTCTGAAAATTAGTGACCCTTAACAAATTGTTCTTGAATGAAAAAGGCTAAAGAAGCCTCAGTCTTCCTGGTGAAAGAAAGAAAAGAAAAGAAAAGAAAAGAAAAGAAAAGAAAAGAAAAGAAAAGAAAAGAAAAGAAAAGAAAAGAA